>JAIUZE010024487.1:0-13831 GCA_022085475.1 Heliosperma pusillum | reverse complement strand
AAGAAAAGTCAATGACGACTTAAAACGTCAAGAAAAGTCAAAGACGACTTAAAAGTCAAGAAAAGTCAAAGATGACTTTATCTCGCAGAAATTCCAAATACGAACTCGGAATTTCCAAATACGACTCGAAACAATAAATTCTATTTTAAAACTTAACTTTGCTGAAAAGTATTCGTAAAACATTTTTACTAGAAAAATTGGGTACTTTTCGGGTTGTTACACTGGCAGCGTTGCTTGCTGCCAGTTTCCCAAAGTCGACTGCAGTTTTCCTGCACTGGCCCCTTTTTCGTAAAATGATCATATCTCCTTCGTTACTTGCTTGGTTTAGGCTTGTGAACAACCGTTAGAACCGTAAGAGGATAAGCTATCACTTCCATTTGGTATTTCTACATTTAGATGTCTAGAACTCTAGTTATGACCGTTTGAAGTGGGCCCTTGTTTTAGTTGGTTTCCAAACACGTTGTTTTGGAGAGGGGATCTATGTTTCTTATTCATTATACTTCCTAAACTTGTTCTAATGCTTATGTATCATGTATTGATTCATTTTTATCATCGTTAAATTTATTTAATTCCCTATTCTCATGTTGGTGACGGTTTTTGATATGTCCCCCTTTGAGTGTTTTACAAATGCTATGGTTTGAGCACTAATTTTCTATGTGCTTTGTACTCTCATTCCCTTGGCTACCTCCACATTCGTAAGGCTGGAATGTCAGAGCGGGGAGTGTATCCTTACTGCTTAATTGCATGTGTTAGTGGGCATATGACGACGTTGTTGGGAGGCGAACGCTTTGCGTTGATCGACACGGCCGTCAAATGTTGTATACTTGCGAGGTGGTGTCATTTGCATTTAGCGTACCGCTTGTTGTGAGGCTTGTGCTCTTTTCCGCCTCTTTCGTGAAGGTTTACCAAATTTGGGGTACTCGGCGTCTATGATTGACCGAGTCTTGGATGTGGAACGTCTTACTACATGTCGAATCGGGAAATGTCTTATCCCGAGAGTCTGGCTAGGTTTAGACTAGGACCGTATTATTATCGTCGTCCTACCGGGAGGAAATTAGTCTACATATATGAAATGTAATCGTGTATGCGTTCAGGGAAACGTCTTATCCCGTGGATGCCTTTTAATCATACTTGCCATGTACACGGTGCTAGTGCGTTTCATTTACCGTGAGAGAGGTCGTCAATGTATTTGTATGTTTGGATGGGTGATTACATGATTGATTATTTGTGATCATTGGATGACTTGGCATGGTTTGTTTGTCGAGCCTCAATCTTATCAAACTTATTGCCGCTAACGGTGAGATGCAAGCCCTAGTGAGCGTATTTGGTTGCCTAAGAGTGTCTTCCCCGAGTCTATCTATAGCATGATGGTTATGGATTGTACTTCATATGCTCTTATCATTATATATCGAATTGCCTATCTATCCTTATCGTATTTCACATGTATATCTATATATGCATGCTTCTACTTTTGTATTTCCTTTTATGTACGTTTAATGTGATATGGCTGGGAGAACCCGGAGTTACTCCCCACTGATTGTGGCGTTCATGTTTTTCATGGATGAACAGGTTGCTTGATTGGATAGCATTTTGCTTGGTATTTTGGGTTCGGGTGTGAGCTAGCGGGCGTTGTCCCTAGATGAAACACCTCTAGACGTTATTTAGTTAGTTTGCTAATCACCTTGACATTGGTTAACATTTTGAGAGACTTCGTCTCTTTGTAGTATATTCGATTTTAGTTTGTAATTATTTGACATTCCTCGTATTTTCTTTTAGCATGTAAAAAGTTTTAAAAATACCGTATTTTCCGCTAATTAAATCACATGCTTGTATGTTTTATTTCCGCATTCGCGAGGGTTGTCACAAAAGTAGTAGCATCCTTGAGAATAGTCGGCCAATAAAAACCCGACTGCATAACCTTAGCAAATGTCCTTGAGGGACCATGATGACCGCCATATGGAGAAGAGTGGCAATGAGAAAGGATGGCATGTACCTCACCCTCTGAAATACATCATCGATAAATGCCATCGGCACACTCCCCGAATAGATAAGGATCCTCCCAAAAGTACCGCTTGACATCGTGTTGAAACCTCTTCTTTTGCTGATAAGATTGACCCGGAGGCATCATTCCCCCAACCAAGAAGTTGGCATAATCAGCAAACCACGGAGTCTCCATGGTAATGGCAAGGAGATGATCATCAGCAAACGAATCATCAATGGGGATGGAATCTCCCCCTTCAAACCTTAAAAGAGACAAATGGTTAGCAACCACATTCTCTGCACCAGACTTATCCCGATCTCCAAATCAAATTCTTGTAATAACAAGATCTAACGAATAAGCCGAGGTTGGGCTTCCTTCTTAGCTAACAAATACTTCAGTGTTGCATGTTCAGTGTAGACGATCACCTTAGAACCCACAAGATAGGCTCTAAACTTATCTAAAGCAAAGACAACCGCAAGTAACTCTTTTTCAATGGTAAAATAGTTAATTTGCACATCATCCAATGTCTTACTAGCATAGTAAACTGCATGTAGCACCTTATCCTTCCTTTGCCCTAAAACAGCCCCAACTGCATAGTCACTAGCATCACACATTATCTCAAACGGCAAATTCCAATCAGGAGACTGGATAATAGGAGCTGAGATTAGAGCTTGTTTAATCCTGTCAAAAGACTTAACACACTCATCAGTAAACACAAACGGGGCATCCTTATGGAGAAGCTTAGTCAATGGTCGAGCAATTTTTGAAAAATCCTTAATAAAACGGCGATAGAACCCCGCATGACCAAGGAAACTTCTGACACTTTTAACATTCAACGGGTACGGTAATTGCTCAACCACTTCCACTTTAGCCTTATCCACTTTGATGCCTCGTCCAAACACCAAATGACCAAGTACCACCCCTTCAGTTACCATGAAGTGGCACATTTCCAGTTCAACAGAAGATTACTTTTCTCACAACGTTGTGAGACTTTAGTCAGATTAGCTAAACAACTATCAAAATCTGTCCCATAAACACTGAAATCATCCATAAAGACCTCCATAATAGACTCGATATAATAAGAAAAAATAGCCATCATACAACGTTGAAAGGTGGCGGGGGCATTACATAACCCAAAAGACATTCTTCGGTAAGCAAAGACACCATAAGGGCATGTGAAGGTAGTCTTTTCCTGATCGTCAGGATGAATGGGGCTCTGAAAGAATCCCGAGTAGCCGTCTAGATAGCAAAAGTATTTATGACACGCTAGACGCTATAACATTTGGTCAATATAGGGAAGAGGGAAGTGGTCTTTCCTAGTAGCTACATTAAGCTTCCTATAATCAATACACATCCTCCACCCTGTCACTAGTCTAGTAGATATGAGCTCGTTTTTCTCATTAGTGACGATCATAGTCCCTCCCTTCTTAGTGACGACCATAGTCCCTCCCTTCTTAGGTACTACTTGAACAGGACTGACCCACTTTGAGTCGGAAATAGCATATAAGATTCCTGCATCTAACAATTTCCGCACCTCTTTTCTAACTACCTCATGCATAGTGGGGTTCAAACGACGTTGATCTTGCCTACAAGGTTTATGGTCTTCTTCTAAGTGATACAAAAGTCAGGACTAATACCTTGTAAATCGTCAATGCTATAACCTATAGCCTTCTTGTGCCTTTTTAAAACTACCAACAAATCAGTAAGTTGGCTTTCAGATAGGTTAGCACTGACAATTACAAGATTCATCTCATGGGAATCAAGAAAAACATACTTAAGATGAGAGGGGAGGGGTTTAAGTTCAGGTTTCTTTACCTCGGTAACCTTAGGGGGGTTACCTAAGTTATACACCTTTTGTAGTTTGCAGTCCTCTCATGTCAGAATTTTTTCCGTCTCAACTACTTCCTTACTCCATGAGCTTCCAGCTTCAGCAGTGCTGGAAATTAGGGTGATCTTCAGAGGATCCCTATTCAAACATAAAGAGACACTAGTAGAAAAAACATCATTTGCGGCACCTAAAAATAGGCTATTTGAGGCGTTTTTGGTGCAGCAGCAAATAAGGGGGCCGCAAATAAGAAATTCATTTGCGGCATTTTTTTAACGCCGCAAATTAATGCCTTATTTGCTGCGTTTTTTAAAAAAAAAAGGAGCCGCAAATAGATGATTTATTTGCGGCGTTTTTTTGAAAAAGGAGCCGCAAATAAGTAATTTTTAAAATAAAAACAAAAAACAAAAAACTTTAGATGCATTTTTTGTTTTAAAAAAATACTTACTTTCACACTAATTAAGAAGAGAGCAATTTATAAACTATTACTATATAAATACCCTCCAATATATTTTTACACGATACAATCTTACATGATTTCAATAAATATTCTAAATTCATACATCAAATACAAATAAAATACATACAATACTATAAAACTAAACATAATGACACCACCCCGACCACACTCTTAGCAGCACCACCATCTCAGCCACTCGCTTAGCCATTCTGCACCACACAAAAATTTCCAAAACGAAAATGTAAATAAATGGCCAACGCATCAAAACTGGGGCAGAGAGAGTACATACGACGATGTTAGCTTTTTCTAATAAATCTACATAAAGGCATGAAAAACAATGATATACACCATGAACCAATAAGTAACTAGGTACTACTGAAATATAACTTCCCAATTTACCTATAGCCACATATTACTTCATTAAAGATTCATTTGACCAAATTGCAAGGTCTGATTTGTCAATACTTTTCACTCATGAGATTTATCTTATTCTGTACATAAATATTAAAAGAAAGAATGAAGAAACTGAAATTGGCCATTTTAACTTTTAAAGCTATAAAATATTCTTCCAAGTATTTGGGCATAAATATACACACTTACCATCTACTTGTGTGCATCCGTCATCTAATAAACACACGAGTATATTTGAGCATGATATAGGTACATTTGGGCATCCTTTTCACTGCAATGGACGTCACATATAAAACGGTTATAATAAAGAAGCTAACTCGCGTTCATCCGAAGTACATCACATCAAACAAAAAAGAGGTTATCACTTATTAGTAGCCAAGTAGTTCAATGAATGTGAGAAACAAATATTGACCTTTTTTTACGGAAAAAGTTAGTAGGTATTAGCCAGCAACCAAAACATAAATATTAGGTGTTGCTAGGCAAAAAGAAAATGTTAGGTAGCTTGCTGCAAACAACCCTAAATGTTAGGTACACCTTCACAAAAAACCCTAATAGATCATCGTAAATGACAATTTTAACAGAAAACCAATTAAATAAGGATAAATGATGAAGATATGATATTAGGTTAGTTAACTAGATGTCCCATTACATGTTAGATCTTCAATTTTTAATTGTCCTACACACCATAAGAATTGAAATAATGCGAGCAAAAGAAGAATAAGAGACCTGGAGTATGCTAGAAGAAGGGAATATAGCAAGAGCGTCAAATTTTCGTTTCCTTGAACAAGTAGTAGAAGAACAATCCATGAACAACGGAAAACATATGCTGCCTGCATAGTGACCATGTTATCAAAGCTATGCTCCTCCTTCAACTTCCTGAACTCTATTTAAGCTATATGAGCACTGAAACGAAATAATAAACCCACTAAATACTAAAAATCTTCACCATACACACAAACCAAACACCAAATACCTTCATCACACAGGTATGTAGCTGCACTTTTTCAACTAAGATCAATACAATGATCCAAATGTGCTAAATAATACTCTATTAATCTATAGATGTGACATAAGGCAAACCCAATTTGAATCCCGTAGTAAAAAAATTGGTTTAGAAGCTGATAATAATAAGAAAGTCCTTTATCAGACTAAGGGAACAAAATATAACATGTATATCCCAAAAAAGAAAATGGGGATGGAGAAGTGGAAGAAATATTTTGAGAATTAAGGGCAGAAAATAAAGATGACAGTTTTCCGACACCTCTTAAGTAATGTAGAGATAATGATAACTAGAATTTACACCCTATATTTGACCCAACAACACAATTCGGACCACAGTTTGCATAAAGAACTTGATAAAACACGATAAAGATGACTTGCAATTAAAATAATAAGTAGCACTAACAAGTATAAGTTTTATGTACGTACTTGCTCCTTGCTATTCTACTTCTCATCCATATCTTAATGTATTGCATCAACATCTTTCCTGTACACCAACCTTAGCTTTTAGAGTGTTGGTTTATAAACAAACCTTTCAAGCTTTGTATCAAGACTTTATCAGCACATAATTTATGTGCCCAACATACCCATTCCATACACAGAAAAGGAGAGATAAGGTGGAGATTACAATCAAAACAACATCCCAAATAATTTTGTTTAATACATAAAAACCATACCTATAATCATACTCATATCTCTGATATTCAAATCAAAGATCATCAATATATATCAAGCCAGTCAACGGTATAACACACTAAGAGAACTGATTATCAAAGAATAGGAAAAAAGTTACAAAATTTAATCAATAAAGTTCAGAAATGCTCACTGATTTTTGAAGATACATGAGTTGAAGAAGAAACTTAGTATACCTCTCGTGTGTTCTAGGAAACCTACACAACCAAAAAACACAAATAAAAATCACTAATCGACAGAAAATAGGCATAAAAGAACACCCAAAGTTTACAACTTTCACCAAGCCAATAAAAATGGACCAAAACCCACTTCAGAATACCCATAAAAAATCGATAATCCGCATAAATAATGCAAAAATAACTCAAAGAGTGAATAATTGTGCATATTACACTATCATATTGTTACCAGCAAAATGGAATTTGAATCTAAAACACCTAAATTGGTTAATCCTAATTATAAAGTCTAATCAATTTAAGCCTCTTACTCCAAACATGCAACAATATATGCTATAATTATTAAATAGCATCAGAATTAATATAATTTCGAATAAATCGAATTACCCATGAACCCTAATTGATGAAAATGGTGAAAAAGTATGAGTACCAATTAGGAGGAAGAACACAATGGAAGAAGGTGCAACAGACACAACGCGGGTGGGTGAGGTGCGGCAAGGTGAGTGGTGGGCTGCTGGAATCTGCGAGGGAGAAAGGAGGAGAAAGAGAAAAGCAAACTAATACATTTATAGCGTGGTAGTGTTGGTCTATTGGAAGGCGGATGCGTGATTTATATTGTTTTGTTTTTTTAGCACCTTATTTGCGGCGTTTGTCCAAGGAAAACGCCTCAAATATGATCATCTATTCAAAAAAAAATATATTCTGATTTCTTATTTGCGGCGATTGGACAAAAACGCCTAATATAAGGAGCCGCAAAAAAATGTTTTTCTACTAGTGAGAGACAGTCATCAACAGTTAAATCCACAATATCGACTCTATGACATGTCTCTTCTAGCATGGGGTGTTTCATTGCATTATCTAAGTTGAAAGTGATTGTGTCATCCTCCACTGTTAGTATAAGTCTCCCATTCTTAACATCTATAACCGCCCCCGCAGTATGGAGGAATAGTTGTCCCAAGATGATAGGAATTTGGGTGTCCTCAGCCATATCTAAGACGACGAAGTCAACTGTAATAAAAAATTTCCCTACTCTAACCGGATCGTCTTCTAAAATTCCAAAAGGGTGTTTAATAAAACGGTCGGCCATTTGTAAGGTCATGGTTGTAACAGTAAGTTGACCCATATTTAGCTTTTTACATATAGAAAATGACATTACACTAACACTAGCCCCTAATAACAAAGAGCTTTATCAATAGCTAAACAGCCTATATTACAAGGAATAGAAAAACTCCCTGGATCCTTTAGCTTAGGTGGTGATCGGGATTGTAACACAGCACTGCAATCCTCAGTAAATGCAACCGTCTCCACTTCATTAAAAGACCGATTCCTTGTCAATATGTCCTTCATAAATTTTGCATAGGCCGGCACTTGAGTGATCAACTCAGTAAAAGGTACACTCACTTGAAAATTCTTGACCACTTCCATAAACCTTCCAAATTGTTTATCGAGCTTGGATTTATGTTGGCGGTGCGGAAAAGAAAGTGTAATGGCGATTAGCTCGGCTTCTTTTGCTTTAAAAGATGAATTAGAAGACTTATCAGTCTGATCATGGGTTGCTCGATCGAGCACAGAGTCTGCTCGATCGAGTTTGTCAAAACAGGAACTTTCAGAAACTCGTCGAGCAGAATTTTCGGATTTTTCCTGGGTTGCTCGATCGAGCAAAGGGTGTTGCTCGATCGAGCAACCTCCTTTTCAGCCACTTTTTCGCTATTTTCCGAATCTTGACGAGCAACTTCCATACTTTCATCGTTCTCATCCCCTTTCATTTCCGGGCCTTTGTAATGGGTCCCACTCCTCAAGGTAAAAGCATTGGCTTGTTCATGTGGAGGGTGTCCCTAAGGTGGAAGATTACCGGGTTGTTTGTGTGGATTTTGAATTTCCAATTGGGTAATTTGAGTATCCACTATCTTGTTATCTGCGAGTAATTGAGAGATCTGAGCATCTTGCTTTTGTTGTATCATAAGACTTTGCTGCAACATGACTTTTAATTCCGCCATATCATTACTTGGAGGTGGTGGAGGTGGAGCTTGTTGAAAGTTTTGGCCTCCTTGATTTGGACGGTTATAATTACCTTGAGAATTGCGATTCTGAGAAATCACATAAGAGGAACCTTGTTGCTGAGGTGGCGGTAGGGTAGGATTAAGAACATTCTGACTTCGGTAAGAGAAATTTGGATGCTCTCTCATCCTTTCATTATAAAAGTTAGAGTACGGTGTAACTTGCTTAAAGGATTGAAAGACAAGTACTTGTTCAACCGTACTCATACACTCTACTACATTATGCCCCATGGTACCACATCTTTCACAGGTTGGCTCTTGTTGAACCATGGCATGGACCGTTTGTTTATATTCCAAAGATTTTGAAGTTTGTAATTCGGTAATATTAGAAGTTAATGCCTCCAACTGAGCTGCAACGGCATTGTCGGAACCTCCTCGCCTCGCATTAACCCTGGGAGTGCCATACTCAGCAGTGTGAGTAGCTATCTCATCAATCAATTTCCAAGCATTAGCATCAGTAGTGTTATTTTGGAATCTTCCATTGGCAGCAGAATCTAGCAATGCTCTCTGATCATCATATAACCCGTTGTAAAAATGGTTGCAATGCAAACAAGTATCAAAACCATGATGTGGAACGGATTTGACAAGTTTCTTCAAGTGAAGTACCCATGCCTCATTGAAGTTCTCAGTGGGACTTTGTTTGAAGCTTGTGATTTGACTTCGGATGGCGTTGATTTTTTGTGGCGGAAAATATCTTTTGTAGAATGCAAGAGCCAGAGAATTCCAATCAGTGATGCCAAGTGCACCCACATTTAACTCACCCAACCAATCTTCTGCCCCGTCTCGTAGCGAAAACGGAAATAACATCAACTTGATTTGATCTTGCGTTACCCACCCGTTAAAGGAATAGAGCAACAATAGTTGATGAATTTTTCCATATGCTTCGCAGGATCCTCAGTGGGGGTTCCTCCAAACATGTTTCGCACCACCAAAGAGATATAAGATGGACGAATCTCAAAGGTTCCATTACCCGTAGTAGGGAGTTTGAATCCCTTGGGAATAGATGCAACGTTAGGCTCCGAATGGCTGGCTAAAGTAGGCATGGTTGTAGTAGGTGAAGAAATATGTGTATCCTCTTCTAAGGATGGGTTTTCTGCGACATATTTGGCGTAAACTGTGTCAAGCGTACTCAAGTCTTCCGCTTCTTGAATTTCCTTCCAAAAGTTTCGTCTAACTCGGAGAGTCCTCTCTGGTTCGGAATTGTAGGGTACGAGATCGGACCTGGAACACCTGGGCATAAACGAACACTAAAGAAAAGGATAAGAACGGTCTCAAGGAACTTAGGTTCCGTGAGACGAAGAAAAAGACAAACTAAGTAGAAACAAACAGAAAACAGAGCTCTCCCCGGCAACGGCGCCAAATTTGATAAGGGTAAAGTCGCGTCACCTTAATCAAAGTAATCCTAATTCACTACTAACTAATAGTCAGCGGTAAGTAAGGTATCGAATCCACAGGGAGGCGTTAGTATTTTAATCTGTTAAACTAGGTTCGTCTCTATAGTAACAATTTCGGGGTTTTAAGATTTATGTTCTAAAATAATAGCAAACAATAACAATAAAAAGGTTGAAAACAATAAGATTAAAAGTCTAGGGTCTCAGGCTCACTTTATTATTCAGGGGTAAGAGTGTAATCAACTATCATGCAATAAAGTTATCTAAGGTCACAAGATCGGTCGACTCAATTATGCCCTTTAAATCTACAATTTAACATGCGATCGCTATCATTAAACGAGTTCTATTCAATTATCGTAGCCTATCTTAGTCTTAACCCGGTCGGTGTTAATCCTAATTCGAGAGACTAGCTAATTAATCATGGCCAGTAATCAAACAACTAGAATTAAAACGATAATCAAACGATAACCATGCAATTGCAATTCAATTAATTAGTCTACCCCTTCTAACAATACTAGATCCCCTTTCAACCCTAGATAAGAATTTAGCTACTCCAAACAATATTAATAACGACGGTAATAAATAAAGTAAACATGATTAACAACAATGAAAGGATCAACAAAGAATAATTAAAGAACTAGAAGATAACTAATTGAATAACAAAGGAAGATTAAAGAATACCGATTACAAGTTTGAACTAAAGACAATAGCCTTGATGAATGAATCCAACCGTAAAGCAAACAAACTTGAGTTTCTAATATTAAAGCGTACCTAATTATTATGAAAGACGCGCTTTCCTTTTAAAATAAAATCTAATTAACTAGGTTAAACTAGTTTAGGAAAATCCGAAACCTGCAGAATATTGGATTGCTCGATCGCGCAAGAGTGTATCTGCTCGATCGAGCATGACGTCAGCACGACTCGATCGAGCAGAGTAATCTTGCTCGATCGAGCATCCTTCAAAATGGCCCATTTCTTTGCTTTTCTTCATTTCTTCTCCATTGCTCTCGATTCCCGTGCCTAACCTTCTACGATCTGACTCTGCCATGCTCCAGAACAACTCAAAAAGCTCCAAATGCATCCAATCTGCATTAAAACATAATAGAAGCGGCATAATCGATATTCTAGCTAAAATAGCATAGAAACAAGCAAGGAAAGACGATAAATTGAGTTATATGTATCTAACGGAAGCATAAAATATGTGTATAAATAGTGATCATCAAAAATTTTCCTCATCTTCACATTCGAGTCCCAGGGACGTAAAATTACAGGTTTTCCATCAAACAACATGACCCCTTTGCCCAGTACCAGTTTCTGATGTTCAGCCTCTTCAAACCTAACAACAAATAGGCCATTTGGGAGGAATCCAATCTTAGTAATCGTATAATCCTTCAATTCCCTCCTCAGGAAACCTTCCATCACCATTCTAGGAGGATTAGCCCCCATAACATATCCAAAAACAGCAGTGTTCCAATAGTTAATCTATTCAACTACATCATCTAAAGTAAGTGTGAGAGAATTACCCTTTTTAGGAAATTCCCCACCAGTATGTTCTTCAATCGTAGCCAATTTCCCACGCTATTGGGAGGACTGCCCATTCTTCTTCTTCTTCGATCCAACAACTTGCCATGCCATCTCCTGGACATCCTGACCAGCAATATCCAAGGGAAGAGCATCATTACCAGAGTTACCCTCCTTCAATTTTACAGCAGCTTCCCTTCGTGCCTCGTCTATTATTAACTTCCGCCATACTAAGAACACGACTTAAAATTGGTTTGATACTATTTGAATACTAAAGATAATAATATTTGTGATTATTAAATATGTCTATTATTATTATTACTAATGAGATTTAAATCTTTGAAGAGAATGAGATTCAATATAGATTTTGGCCTTTGCATAACACCCTAGAAACCAAAAGAAGGAACTTTCTCAGTCCAACTTTCTCTCTCATCACTTCCTAATTTTATAAATCCTTATCTTATAAGACCAAATTAATTCTCAGCATAAAAGACTATAGGCTACCAAAGGCCTTTACTAATGCACCATTGTACATCACCAAACTGCATCTGACCTTGAAACATTTGCCTGATCTGACATTTGAGATCTCTCTGAATATTAAGCAAGATAGCCATAGGATGCTGACAGGGTTGTCGCGTACCCTAATCAAAGATAAATTACCCATACTAGGCTAACAACAAATTAATGTAATTAGGGAAGTAAGGGGTCGATCTCGGGGAGACGGGAGATACTTGTGAATAGTTATGGTTAGAGTTCTATCTTGTGCGATTGGCAAATGTTTGTCACTAATTACTAAATGCTATAATAAAAATGATAACAATACTGTAACACCCGGAAATGTACCCTATTTTTCTAGTAGAAATATTTTACGAAATCTTTTCAGTAATTTTAAGTTTTAATTTATAATTTTAAGTTTCGGGTCGAATTTAGAATTTCCGAGTTCGTATTTGGAATTTCCGCGAGATTCCATGAGAATCCCGTGTTAAGGCGAGTTAGACTTTTCTTGACTTTTGAGTCGAGTTTGACTTTTCTTGACTTTTGAGTCGAGTTTGACTTTTCTTGACTTTTGAGTCGAGTTCGACTTTTCTTGACTTTTGAGTCGAGTTTGACTTTTCTTGACTTTTGAGTCGAGTTTGACTTTTCTTGACTTTTGAGTCGAGTTTGAATTTTCTTGACTTTGGAACCGTCTATGACTTTTTGTTGACTTTTCTCCTACACAACTCACACTACTCCTTAACCTAAATTTCATTCAACACAAAATCAAACACAAACCAAATTTTGCTTCTTCCTTAAGAAAACCTTGCCTCCATAACTTTTCGATCTTTGATTCATCCTAGCTCGTTCATTACTCGATAGAATTCACGTAAGTTCGTCTCAATCTTCTCCCCTTACCTTCCTCTATCCGTATTGATATTAAAATCATCGTCTTTCTCGCTTTTCAAATTTTCCGTCTTTCTCAAGATGAATTTTATTCATCTTTTATTACCTATTTGTAGGCTGAGAACACTCCAGTAACTCATTTGGAAACTTGGTTTTTGCATGAAGAGGTGCTCAGGCCGGCCCACCGGCCACCGGTCAACCCACCGGCCTGGAACACATCAGTATTGAAGTTTTGATTTTGGTGTGATGTTCTGTGCCGGTCGACCGGCCGCCGGTCTACCGACCGGCCCAGACCTCTTTTCTCTGTTTTTGGGTTTTGCCTTGTGTTCTGAGCCGGCCCACCGGCCACCGGTCACCTGCCCGGCCTGGAACACGGTTGTGTTGTTTTTCTTTAACTTATAAAACTCGTAATTTATAATAGTTCGCATGATCCGTTTACCGTATAATTTTACGTAATGTCTTATAATATTCATGTTTTGGATATATGATATCTCTTTCGCATGTATCACATGTTTTGTGACGGTTTTCGATATGTTCCCACTTTGAGTCGTTTTTTACAAATGAGTCGGTTTGAGCACTATTTTGTCTTGTGCTTTGTATTCTCATTCCCTTGGCTACCTTTCCGTTCGTAAGGCTGGAATGTCGGAACGGAGAGGTATCCTACTGCTTAAATGCATGTGTTAGTGGGCATACGACGACGTTGTTGGGAGTTGAACGCTATGCGTTGATCGACCCGGCCGTCAAATGTTGTGTACTTGCGAGGTGGTGTTATTTGCATGTAGCGTACCGCTTGTTATGAGGCTTGTGCTCTTTTCCGCCTCTTTCGTGAATTGATCTACCGAATTTGGGGTACTCGGCGTCTATGATTGACCGAGTCTTGGATGCGAAATGTTATCGCATGTCGAATCGGAAAATGTGATTTCCGAGAATCTGGCCAGGT
>JAIUZE010024486.1:0-12075 GCA_022085475.1 Heliosperma pusillum | reverse complement strand
CAAGAATCTTATCTATATAAGACTTCTGACTGAGGGATAACATCTGTCGTGATCTATCTCTGTAGATATGGATCCCCAAAATTCTTTGTGCCTCGCCCAGATCTTTCATCTGGAAGTGGTCCTTTAACCAAACTTTCACCGAAGTTAAGAGAGGTATGTTATTCCCAATCAAGAGTATGTCGTCAACATACAATATTAGGATGACAA
The DNA here is from genome assembly GCA_022085475.1 of Heliosperma pusillum. Lineage (NCBI taxonomy): Eukaryota > Viridiplantae > Streptophyta > Magnoliopsida > Caryophyllales > Caryophyllaceae > Heliosperma > Heliosperma pusillum. The sequence continues at coordinate 11,868 of JAIUZE010024486.1, read as the reverse complement.
TCTTGCTCCCACTCGACTTGATATATAAGCATGGTTCCTCGACCGATCGAGTAAATCCATTCTCTTTTATCACCTGGTCGAAACGATGATTCCAACTCCGAGAAGCCTGCTTAAGTCCATAGATGGAACGCTTAAGCTTGCATACCTTCTTAGGATTTTTAGGACCAATGCAACCTTCGGGTTGTACCATGTACAACTCCTCCTCCAAATAACCGTTTAAAAAGGCGGTTTTCACGTCCATCTACCAAATTTCATAGTCATGAAAAGCGGCAATCGCTAAGATTATCCTAATGGAACGCAGCATGACTACGGGTGCAAAAATTTTATCATAATGCAATCCGTGCACTTGAGTGAAACCTTTTGCCACTAGTCGTGCCTTATAGGTGTCTGGTTGTCCCCCTACGGAATGCTTTATCTTGTAAAGCCATTTGCACTGAAGAGGCCGAACCTTATCAGGCAAATCAACCAGATCCCATACGTCATTCTCATACATAGAATCCATCCCGGATTTGCATGGCTTCAAGCCATAGCTTAGAGTCGGAACAGGTCATGGCACCTTTATAGGTAGCGGGTTCGTTACTCTCTAGGAGTAAAACGTCATCTCTCTCATTCTCCTCGACCATACCAATGTATCTGTCTGGAGGAATAAAGTGTCTACCCGACCTCCTAGGTTCCAAAGGAATGTTGACCGCATCCGATGATGAAGGAACGGTTTCCTCCATTGTTTGCTCGGTTGTTGGTTCTTGAATCTCCGACAGATCGAAGGTTCCATTACTTGTCCTATTCTCGAGAAACTCTTTCTCTAAGAACGTCGCACTAGCCGCAACAAAAACTCGATGTTCGGTAGGCGAGTAAAAGTAATGACCAAACATCCCTTTTGGATAACCAATAAAGTATGTCTTGACCGATCGTGGGCCGACACTACTACAAAAACAGGCTATGACAACGGTTAAAAACCGTTGTAATATTAAAAAGCGGACGTTGTTAAAGCCTCCGTTGTTAAAGGTTGTAACAACGGTTCCGATTTAATTAAAACACCGTTGTGAATAGTTTTAACAACGGTACAAAGTCGTTGTTATTACTAGATAACTAGTGTTAAAAAGTGTGAATAATTATGGTGGGAAAGATACAAAAATGATTCTGTTAAATAAAACCGTTGTTAAAGCTATGATGTGACAACCCTCGCGAATGCGGAAATATAAAACATACAAGCATGCGAAATATATAGCGGAAATGTGAAGTTTTTAAAACTTTTATACATGCAAGGTAGAAAATACGAGGAGTGTCAAATATTACAAACCAAGGTACGAATTAACTATAACAAGAGACGAAGTCTCTCCAAATGTTAACAAAGTAAAAGTGTTTAGCATACAAGCTAAAATCGTCTAGAGGTGTTTTAATCCAGGGACAACGCCCGCTAGCTCACACCCAAACCCAAAATGTCAAGCAAAAAGCCATCCATGCAAGCAACCTGTTCATTCATGAAAAACATGAACGCCACAATCAGTGGGGAGTAACTCCAGGTTCTCCCAGCCATATCACATTAAACGTACATCCAAGGAAATACAAAAGTAAAATCATGCATATATAGATATACATGTGAGATACGATAAGGATAGATAGGCAATACGAGATATAATGATAAGAGCATAAGAGTTACAAGTCCGAATCCATCATGTGACACAAAGACTCGGGGAAGACACTCTTAGGCAACCGAATACGCGCACTAGGGCTCGCATCTCACCGTTAGCGGTATAAGTTTGATAAGATTGAGACTCGACAAACAAACCATGCCAAGTCATGCGATGATCACAAAGAATCCAACATATTATCATCCATTCACAAACCCATACATTGACGGTGCCCAATCATGCAATGACCATGAATAATATCATGAAATCACGCAATCAAAGACGACGGTGCCCAATCATGCAATGACCATGAATAATATCATGAAATCACGCATTCAAAGACGACGGACCGATGAAATCTTCACGGTGAAATGAACGCATAGCCTCGTTGTACAGTGGCAAGATGATATTGGCATCACGGGGAGAGTAAAAACATCCTGAAAGCATACACGATTCATCTATTCGTTAGGAGACTAATTTCCTCCTGGTAGGAACGGATAATTAAACGCTCCTAATCTACACCTGGCCAGATTATCGGAACTCACATTTTTCCGATTCGCACATGCCGATCACGTTTCGATCCAGGACTCGGTCTTACAAAAGAAAAACAGACCGAGTACCCCAAATTCGGTAGATCAATTCACGAAAGAGGCGGAAAAGAGCACAAGCCTCATAACAAGCGGTACGCTACATGCAAATAACACCACCTCGCAAGTACACAACATTTGACAGCCGGGTCGATCAACGCATAGCGTTCAACTCCCAACAACGTCGTCGTATGCCCACTAACACATGCATTTAAGCAGTAGGATACCTCCCCGTTCCGACATTCCAGCCTTATGAACGTGGAGGTAGCCAAGGGAATGAGAGTACAAAGCACATACCAAAATAGTGCTCAAACCGTAACATTTGTAAAAACCGACTCAAAGTGGGACATACCAAAAACCGTCACAAAACATGAGAATAGGGAATTATATAAACTTAAATATGATAAAAATGAATCAATACATGATACATAAGCATTAGAACAAGTTTAGGAAGCATAATGAATAAAAACATAGATCACCTCTCCAAAACAACGTTGTTTGGAAACCAACGAAAACAAGGGTCCACTTCAAACGGTCATACCTAGAGTTCTAGACATGCAAATACAGAAATTCCAAGTTGAGTTGATAGCGTATCCTCTTACGGTTCCAACAAGATGTCACACGCCCAAAACAAACAAGTAACGAAGGAGATATGATCATTTTACGAAAAGGGGTCGGTGCAGGAAAAATTCTGTCGGCAGTGTATGACGCAGCCTGCGTCACCACGACGCAGCCTGCGTCCTACGACGCAGCTTGCGTCCCTCAACGCAGCCTGCGTCCTTCACGGGATTCAAGGACGATCAAAAATCAACATGTTATCAACAACAAAATCCTCATTTATCATCACAAATCATCAATTCTCATATCAATTAACAACTAAAAAATCAATCAACCACCAAACACAAGTCCTAAGCATACTAACATATCTACATACGGTTCTATCCTTAGAAATCAATTAAAACACGTAAATGATACCGAGTAACCCTTCACCGTTACCTGTTCGCGTCTTTAAACGGTTACTAAGCTTTCCTAATCTCCACCTACATAATATTAGATAATAAAAGATGAATATCATTCACCTTGAGAAAGACGGATAATTTAAAAAGCGAGAAAGACGGTAATTTTATTACCAATACGGATAGAGGAAGCTAAGAGGGGAAGAATGAGACGAACTTACGTGAATTCGAGCGAGAAATGAAGGCGTAGCGACGATTTTAAGACGGATCAAAAATGGAGGCTAGGTTTCTTTGGTTTCTTAGTGAGGAAGAAGAAATGTATGAGTTGTGAGGGAATGAATTAGGTTTAGGGTGAGGAAGGGAGTATATGAAGGAGAAAGTCAACGAAAGTCAAAGGCGGCTCAAAAGTCAAGAAAAGTCAAACTCGCCTTAAGACGGGATTCTCATGGAATCTCGCGGAAATTCCAAATACGAACTCGGAAATTCTAAATTCAACTCGGAACATAAAATTCTATATTAAAACTTAAATTTGCTGAAAAGTATCCGTAAAATATTTTCACTAGAAAAATAGGGTACATTTCCGGGTGTTACATATGATTAGTTTTGGTGGGAAATATTATAACAACGCTATTATTTTTTAAACCCGTTGTGAATATAGTTAATTACAACGGAGTATATTAAACAAGCCGTTGTGGAAAGCTTTAATAAAAACAGGTATATCAGAATACACCGTTGTTAAAACGTGTGAATAGTTTTGGTGGGAAATATGTAACAACGGTCTGTTTACTAAAACCGTTGTGAAAGGCCGATTAGTTTTTGTTGCGGAAAGATTATAACAACGCTTTAATTGTGCAATACCGTTGTGAATATTGTTAATTACAACGGAGTATAATAAAGAAGCCGTTGTGGAAAGTTTTAATAAAAACAGGTATTTTAGAATACACCGTTGTTAAAGGTATGATTACTTTTGGTGGGATATATGTTACAACGCTTTTAATGAATTTTGAAAAACCGTTGTTATTACTTTTATTATTGTTTTTGAAAAAATTGTAATTTGTTTCCCTGCCAGTGAAAATCCTGCATAAATCAGCAGCAGTAGCAGCAGCACGCATAAACCAATTTCAGAAGCAGCAAAATGATATATCTATATATAAATCAGAGCAATTCATGTACAGCAGCAGCAAAATGATATATACAACCAAAATGATCTCTTTCAGAGCAATTTATACTTACAACTTGCTCTAATGACTTCTACAAATTAAAGTTCCCTATCTGCTTCCAAAATAATCTAAGTTTCATTTATTCTTTCTTACCATAATGTTCAAGGAGGTATTTGCCCCACAAGTCCCTTACCTCGTCTATATTGTGCTTAGTGTACTCAGGGACATGTGGCGTGTTGATTAAATACTGCGGATAAAACAAATAAAAGACATCGATCAGTAGGGTAACAACAGTATAGGCATATCATACATAATTAGCAACATCGATCATATATATATAGCAGAAAAGCTATCAGCTCTAATGAAAAAAAGTAAATAATAGCTACATTAAACTACTAACTCTTTCTGGAATGCTGATATATCTTCGCCTAATAATCTCCAACATGAAACGACAAACGTAGTATCCACATTGGATGCTATCCGGCTGTTTAGGGACCTATTATTACATAATAAACGAAGAGACGAGAAGGCAATTACCAATTAGTTTAATGCGTAATTAAAAAAGACAGATGTATATGCGTAATTAGTTTAATGCACTTAATTATTAAGGTATTGTATTTGCGCGTACGTACCCCTGTTATCGTAATAAAAGTAGGGCCATCATCAGAATATTCTGTCGGTTGATCGCCGGTTGCTCTTTTCTTCTCAAAGGCCCTTTAAAAAAGGAAAGAGGCCGAAAGTCACATAAACTTACTTAATAATAATAAATGAAACTTAATATTATGTGCCAAATCATCATCAGTATTATAAACTTACTTAATAATCAACCTCTTAAAGGTCTCGGATGGTTGTCCATGCAAAGAGTCCAACCAAAATACTTTCTTCGTGGTCGGATTGATCGCTGCTAGCACCCAATGTCTCCTAGAGATCGAGAGACACATCATTATTAACAAGCACAACATGCATCATAACCAAACATATAAAAATGCAATTGTATTTGGAATCGTAATATTAATTATATATTACCCGACTTCATTATAAGGGGCAAAAATGAGCTTATTGTTTTTCGCCAATTCCCCAGCAATATAATTTACACGTTCTTCATACGAAAACATCCGATATGCATAGATAAAACATTTGGGCACATGAATCCGTATTGAGGAAGTGGATTATTGGTCTCGGGGATCACAACCGAGTTCAAGTACCTACATGACGGTTTTAATTCCGATATTAAAAACACTATATCTTAGTCAGAATATTAGAATACTGCATGATTTAATTTATTAAGAAACTTACTTCATCCAAACATATAGGTGTTGGACATCAATCTCGTCAAGGCCAGCCCAAACGGCTAGCATTTCCCAATCCAGCATTGCTTGGCGTTCTACCCCTACAATATCATTCTCGAGCGGAATAATTATTAATTGCTCGCTTGCTATGCGTCTCTCAGCCTCCTTATAAAGCTCCAGCATCGCCACCGTTCGTACTTTTTCCATGTAAACGTTCCCATGATATTTAGTACGGATAGACTCCTGACCTCTTTCAGCTTGGGGAAATGATGCGGTGTGCTACCTTTCACAACCTACATGTGGCTAACTAAATTAAGTTGCTCTTTCAATGATGAGGCGATAGTAGAACTTAAAATATAAAGAGAGTTGATTAAATACCTCATCAAGTTGTTGTATTGACGAGGTAGTAGAAAGATTATTGTCTATCGAGTTAGACTTATCCATGTTTTTTGTTACCTACAAAACAAAAATATAACATATAAATTTCACTATTTATGAAAGTGATGAACAAAGACAAAAGGCGTGTTAAATTAGATGTATTTTTCTAACCCCGGCTACATTCTGTTGAATTTTACGATCACGAGCCAGGAAAATGTGGCTTTCAGGCCATTGGACAAAACCGTTAACCGCATCTGCCAGAATTTGAAGGTCGTCGCGGACTGGGACGGGCAGTTTACGGGTTCCATAGCCCTTCGCGACTCCCGCTATCCCCACTTTTGAATGCTTCGGCAAGAGTGGTTCGCCATGAACCAAGATTGTTTCCGCTGAGTCCTTGGGCTTTGGGTACATGAAACCCCGGGCAGCACGCACATCCTCTTTGAATGAAGGGTCGGTGAGAAGAACAACTACCCGCTTTTTTGTGGCCTGAAGAATACACATTATTTACTAAATACCAAAATATAATAGATATCATAAAATTAATTAACCAATCAAAGGCATGGCTGCTGGAAAGAACAAATGCAGAGGTTCAAAATGGTTAAGTCGTATTTACCTTATCAGCTTGAGGTATCAAAACCTCAGCAGTATTAGGTACCTCACTCGTCTCCTCAAGTTGCGTCCCCTTTTCCGACTCATTTACCTAATAAAATAAACCAATCAAAGGCATGGCTGCTGGAAAGAACAAATGCAGAAAAAAAAATCATATTTACCTTATCGGCTTGAGGTATTAAAACCTCGACAGCAGTAGGTACCTCACCCATCTTCTCAGCCGTCTCCTCATGTATTGGCAAGGTAGTAGTGTCTGCCTCTTGACAAATCTGTTGCACTACCTCACCCTTTTTAATGACATCCTCCATCATCTTCAATTCTTCTTCGGAAGGCTTGCCTCCAGAATTCATCTTCAGTATCACGGAGGCCAATAACTGAACCTGCACGCCCAAAATGTAGAATCAGCAATTTGTTAAAACAATAACATGTGAATTTTAAATGACAATAACAAATGGTATACGTACCATGTCAGCATTCCCCTTATTTTTCTTCTTCTTGTTCGAGCTAGTTGTCCCATAATATTTCGTGACTCCGACATGTAATGGGACGCCCCTCAATCGACCTGGATGCTCGGGACGGCCGATCGCTCTAGCAAGAACGTCGTCACGACCACTCGGAGTGAATTTCCCTTCCGCAACCTCCTTCAGAACATTCTCCTATAATATATTAAATAAACTTAATTTAATTTTTGTTACTAAAATAAATAGATAGTTAGACATACAAGAATTGAACAATAAAGTTATTAAAAACCCGTCTTAATAAAAATAATACTTACTATGTTGGCCAAGACTTCCTGATCATATTCGTTACATGTTCGGGATCCTTTAGGCGTGTGCCCTTCTTTATAAGTTACGTGCCGATTCAAGTCGGTCACACCTTTTGACACCTACACGTTAACTCAAAAATAATATATGTATACATGTATATCAAGTCCAAGTATGATTAAAAAAATCTAATATATAGATGCTACTTACGAGATTTTCTTCTATCAATCTGTAACCGCCTCGAGAACCATAATATACCCCCCGCTTCTGTGAGATGTTAGCACGATTTCTGGCGCTAACGCTCTTCAAATCATATAAAATCGCAAGTAGATGAGACAATTAGAAAATTATAGATACAAGTAGAGTTTTAGAAAAATGTAACCTGAAACTTTTAGAAAAATGTAACCTTAAGTAGAGTTTTACAAAAATGTAAACATATGACATGGATACTTAACCTGAAACTTTTCAGTAGCTCGTTTCGCCTTATAATTATCCCATTGTTGCTGAGTGATGTGGGGGTACTTTGTCGGTGGGCTCTTATGCATCTGCCCCGTCTCCTTGTCCACATACAAGTGTAATTTGGCAAGGTCACACCTCCACTGCCTTAAGACTGCCGCTGCCTTACGTAATAGATACTTATCATGGCAGTCTGGAATATCGAAAGCTCCTGCATCATCATCATATATACTAATAAGCGGCTGTCTAATATCATACCTTTACACGAACCTTTATACGGCTTCCTGCCTTATGTAATAGTAACTTATGCAAAATAAAATGGTGTTTAGCTAAAGATATTATCATACCTTTATACGTTTCAAGAGTAAGTTCTGCAATGAAGGATTTATATTCCTGAAATCATCTAAATCTATATGCACAAACTGTTTGGTTGTAACTCCAATCCAAGTGGCTAAATGGCTAGCATTTGGACCAGTAGGAACACCTTTCCCACTCCATTTTATTTCCATCGGCGTTTTTGCCGATATAGCTGCAAGGGCTGCAGAGCACTTCGAAGCACCCCTCTCACCAGGCTTATCCCCCTTATCATTGTTGTCTACTCTTTTCCGTTTTTCACCCATGAGAATCCTAAGACACTAAGACCTTCAAAATAAATGAAATAGTAACGGAACAGAGTCATGCATACAGCGATTCTAAAACCCTAAGACCTTGAAATGAAATAGTAACTGAACAAATAAAGAGTCATGCAGAGATTCTAAAACTCTAAAAACTTAGAAAGTAATGAAACTAGATGATAAAGAGAACGATAAATAGAAAATGAAAACAAAAAGATGAACTTCAATCTTAAAACCCTAAAGACGAAACACAAAAATTACCTGATAAAGAAAATGAGAACAGGGTGATGATAAAGAGAACAGGATGATGATCACGAGTACGAGGAGGATGATGATGATACTAAACAAAAAGATGTGTGTTGTAAACGAGGATGATTGTAAACAAGGAGGATGATGATGATAATGTACGTGTGTAAAATTTACTCTATAGGATTGTAAATTATTTTTTATTAAGAGAAACTAAAGGGTTTATTAAGATAAACTATTGACAACGGTTATCCTACAAACCACCGTTGTTATAGAGTAATGACAACGGTTAAAGCACACCCGTTGTAGAAAGTAATAACACTAAGACAACGGTTTATTTATTATAACCCGTTGTTGAAAGTAATAACAACGGTGAAATTCTAAAACACCATTTTTATAGATTATGTATATTTTTTAAAATTTTTCAGATACGCGCGCGCGGTATTAAAATTTGAGGCACGAAATAAACTCATTAACTGTGCTCTAAATTAATTTATTTAACTTTGCTCTAAATTTAATTTAATTTATTTTACTTTGCTCTAAATTTTATGTTATAGGCGTAAGTTACGTTTAATTATTAGCTCGGATCGGGTTTGGCCTGGGAATCAATTCCAATCGGGTTAGATTCGGCGGGTTTGTAATGAATAACTTTATCGATCGGGTTAGTTATTAATTATTATTAGTTTTTGGTTCAACTCGGGTCGAAGCGAGCTGATCGGTCCTTTCGGCTTTCAATTCGTGCCTGTTTCGGGAATGATTATAATTGGGTGGGTCGTCGATAATTTCCGGGTCAAGCGGATGTGGTATATATATATCGAGTCTAGATAGGGATCCTCGAATCGGGTCATTTTCTTTTTAATTAAGGAACTGGCCTGGTTATTATAATTATCATGCATCACTAGTTAACCTGAAACTGATCGATCGGGTGGCCAGGCCAGCAGTTACGGATCGGGCAATCCACTATCTAGAGCAAGTAGCTACGTACTTCGGGTCGATCGCTTTTGGGCCGGGTCGGGGGCACGTGTCATTATTAACCTCGTATATATGTACTACTTATTGCAATAATATTGATGATAATATAATATTGATGATATATATATAATAATAATTAATGATGATGACTTCCGGATCATTAATTAACGCTCGTACTATTTTGCAATAATAACAGATTCATCAATGCACATGCAAGTAAGTATTATATATACACGTCAATGTTTCCCAAATTAAATAATGATGATATATATATATATATATATATGGGGTCGATCGACTTCGTTCATCCAAGTACGCTAATAAAAGGGACGGATATATTGACGATGCATATATATATATATATATATATATATATATATATATGCTCAAATTAATTAAAAAGGACGGTTTATTGCTTTTTTACCATCTATTATATATAATATATATATATATTATATTATTGTGTATGTATTTACATACGTTTTATCAACAAATAAATGGTTATTATTAATAATAATAGGCCATATTCCGATCAGGTAGTTAGATTCGTCGGGCCGTTTTTGCATCACAAACCTGAAACTGTCCGACCCAAAATTAATTAGCTCGCTAGTATCGGGTTATTTTATTTAATTCGATAGAAATCATTATTTATTATCCGCGTGATGATTATTAAGTATCATTTTCGGGTCGGATCACTTGTAATTATTAAGTATCATTATTAGTATACGTGTGTTACTTCAAAATAACCCTAAACCCTAAACCCTAAACCCTAAACCCTAAACCCTAAACCCTAAACCCTAAACCCTAAACCCTTTTTTATATACTTCTATATATATATATATATATATATATATATATATAGTAGATTATCGCTATTGATCAAACATCAAAATATTGAACATCAATTCAAACACTTTAAACAACATTCTTTCTCATTGATTTCATCAGGAATAACCTAGATTTTATATTAAAGTACATTACATTCATCCGACATCAAATAAATAAAGATGTTAAATAATCCGGAACAATTTCGGTTAAGAGTAAAAAGCTTTTCTCACACTGCCACCAACAATCCGGAACAATATTGATGATACTGATGACTTCCGTATCATTAACCTCGTATTTTGCAATAACAGATTCAATGCCTGCAAGTACACGTCTTGCATGTGGAGATAAGGTAGGACGGGTACAGCTCAACATATCTCTTGCGGCATCCAACCTCCGAGTATAAGGCCGACGTGGGTAGACAGAGGACGACGATGATGACGACGCTTGGTTGACAAGTCGGACTGCTTCACGCCTCTTAATCCAATAATCCCTTCGATGTTCAATGGATCCTTTAATCAATGGTTGATGATCAGCGGGAACTACGGCAAGAGCCTCCTCCTCATCTGCAATCAATTTTGTAAGGGTCGTTTCATCGTTGGGAAGGTTAACTGCTGCCATTGATGATATTAATTTTAGGGTAGTTATGTAATATTTAAAGGAGGGGTTTTGAGGCTATATTTATAGAAGGGTTATGCTGCCATTGATGATGCTTTAATCAATGCTGGTTCTGCTGTTGTTTATTCACGGGTTTGGACTGCAATATCTTTTAATTAAAAATAATAATATTGAGCAATAACAACGGGTATTGGTAAAAAAACCCGTTGTTATTACTAACCACAACGGTTTTCGTTACCACAACCGTTGTGATAGAGTTACTGCATATTGCAGTAAATGCATTGACTACATAGGAAATGTAACGTACTGCATATTCACACATTTACTCAATCAATAACGTACTGCATGCATGTGAATGTATAGTCGTTTTGGGAACCAATGCATGCATGTGAATCAATGCCTTCATGTGAACCAATGCATGCATGTGAATAAATAACTCCAATAAATAACTCTCTATAAATACAGCCTCAATACAAGCAGGTTATCAACCACCTACAAAATTCCCAACTCTAATCAATAACATATTTGCTAAACCATACAAAATTTCCCAGCCTCAATACTAACATCAACCATACAAAATGTCTGGAACTTTTACTAAACCATATGCTTGCATCATGAAAGAAATGCCTTCTCATATTGAGGGTGACTACGTTGTGTGTAAAAGTTACAAAAAAACTCCGTGATACGCTTATTCGAAATGGCTACTTAATCAGGAAGATGTGGCCAAATTATCATCGCAGGTACTTTACAGGGGAACTCGTTT
>JAIUZE010024481.1:0-24021 GCA_022085475.1 Heliosperma pusillum | reverse complement strand
TTGCGGAAAGAAAAAAAATATTTAAATACATAAATGTAAGATGAAAATACATACGAAGGTGTCATAAATAAAAGAGGTCATTACAAAACGGAAATAATATTCTACAAAAGAATATACAAGACGGGAGACATATCTCCCGTATAAATACGGAAATAAAAGAGTGTATAATAATATACCATCTAAGAACCGAATATAGGTCCAAGGTAATACTTCGCTCGCTAGCTCGTCAATGTACCCAATGTATGCATCACCACCTGTTCGACCGCATTAAAATAAACACGGAAGCCACAGTCAGTGGGAAGTTAACTCCGAGTTCTCCCAGCCAACGGAAATGTCGGAGTTTAATAAAACTATGAAGAACATAAAATCAATGTATATGGAAACTACAAAACATAAACATATATGATATGCTTTTCATGTTATGAACAGATAACTAACAAATAACCTAGCATGTGAAAGCTATCATGTGAAACCGATAATAAACTATAACTCGAGGTAGGGAAGCTGGTATGCTAGCTCAGAGGTTCCTCTCAGAAACATGGCCGTGATACACTCAAACCCTAATCAACACGTAATCATGTGAATCAGTTAACAATCGGTAATCCAAACTCTATCAATCTTAGCTGGCTTGCATCTCACCTTCTAAAACTCATAGAATCATACAAACATGAAAGACCAATACTTCTACAAACAGGCATAAGTTCTTAGTACAGTCAATAGAAGACTTCTGTAACTCGAGTCTATACCACGAGGTAGGATATACGTAAATATTTAGGCTCAGCGGTCACTCTAGTAACATGGCCCAAATACCAAGCACACATCTAGGCTCAGCGGTTACACTAATAACATGGCCCAGATCCAAAGCACATATCTTAGGTCAGAGGTTCCTCTCAGAAACATGTCCAAGATACGACTCAACCCTAAACCTAGACTGCGCAGACCCAGAGAAATGCGAAGATCCATAGCATCCAAGACCCATGTACAATCCCATGAGTACACCCTAAGAAGATCCACCAAAGGGGTTGGCTAGTACTAAAGCTGGCTCCATTTCCCAAAGTGGAAACTATGGCAGTCATGCCCCGACTTGAAGATCCATCAAGCCGGGAACACAAAAGCTATCAAGCCGCAAACTCCATATGCTCGTTAAAGATAGTACGGGCCTATCAATGTCATTGTCCAAGATACTCATTTAGAATTAGAATGGTCAAGACGCCATATACTCATAATTCTCTATGGGTACTTAGTCAACACGACACCAACCATATAATCAAACAGTCACGGGAAAAACTTCCTATCATGTGACTAATTGCATAAAAATCATATTCAATATCATATCGCCTCATATCTATTAAGGCTCATTCATTCATTCATTAAATAAAACCTTACCTGAAGACAAATCCCCGACCCGAGTCCCGCGACGGGTCATCAGTCAAAACGGGGCTGACTAGATCTTAGTTTGACCAAACCCGTTTGGTCAAACCGGCTAGAAACAGAGTCTTAGCCCTCGAGGCTTGAAAATAAGAATATCACAATCATTTCATGTTATTTCATTCTATTTCTAACATGTGAATTATTAAAATCATACGAACACCCGTTTAACTTAACGGATATCATTTAAACTACCATCTCGTATTATAATTTCTAACATGTGGGAAATAGTAATTTTATGAAAAACCTTTTTAATTAAATATTTTACTTATTAATATTTCTCACTTGCTAATTATTACAAAACGCGATAAAATAACGATAACTCAAAAACCGTCACAAGTCCCAAAGTGGGACCCACGGGCTGACTTTTGGGCCGAACCCAACATGGCCTGAATGGGCCCACGGGCCTGTTTGGGCTGTTTTGACAGATTTTAACGATTTTACTAAAACCGTTTCTAATTATTTCCCGCATGCTTTAACATAATTAAAACCCGTCAAAACAACAACATAACAATCAAACATCGACACAACCCAAAGACCAAAACCCAGACCCACCATGGACCAACCCAGACCGGGTCTGAACCGGCCTGGACCGGCTGGTTTGGTCCGGTTCACAGCCCCTAAACCGGCCCCCTAAACAGCCCCAAAACCGGTTCCCACAACAACAAACACAAATTATTTCCAACATGTTTTAATTAATCAACAACCATTTTAACATCCAATTCAACCATCATGCATATTAAAATCATGATTATGAAGAAATCATAAATATATGTCAAGCACACCAACATGTTTATAAATTCATACCACATGATAAAAACGATTACTTATCATGTTACTAATTAAAAACCGTAAATCATAAACACTAACTAAAGTATGTAACATTGATTCGTCGCGTAACTCGGAATCGTTACCTTAGCTAGCACAAAATCAAGTAGCACCAAAATATAAGAACTAAGAACTAAGAAACCCGTCTTCTAGTCTTCTCCTAAAATATACGAGTCACCAAATCGTCTTCAACATTTCCCATACGAAATGACATAGAAAAACATTATGTAGAAACTTAAACTTGATTTTTCCATAATTAAATGTTGAAACGATTTTGTCGGATTTGAAATAAAACCGTACTTGAAGATGGAGAGCGAAGAGGAGGTTCTAGAAATATAAGTTAGGACGGATTTAATTCAGAAATGAAGGTTTTATGATGATTTTGCTCAAGAACGACGAAGAACGGATGAAGAACGCTCAAGAACAAATGAAGAACGATGAAGAACGATTAATTTGATCTTAATTTTATTTATTGTAAAATGAAAAGTTGTTAGTGAGTATGTGGTGAGTGAGGGCCGTGTAAATATAGAGGAATTAGGAAGTCGGATTTTGAAATTGTTGTTACGGAATTGACTCGCGTTTAATAATTATATTACGGTAATCGATTAAATATAATTAGCGATTAAGGTAATTGAACTAAATATCAAGATATTATGTTATTATAATGAAAAGAAAGGAAAATATCAAGGTGAAAGAGAGGACAAAGGAGACGTGTGGATGAATGGTGGTGTGAGGTAAATCGGGTCTGTTTTTAAGCGATTTGCGGAGTTTTAACATGACAGACCGATAAAGTTACAAATATCTTAGATATTTATTAGTGTAATCCATATTAATTAAAGCTTATAGTGAGGTTTGGAAAAATAAGGACATGGCGCGTGGACCACTGTCAAGTTTGGGTTTCGGGATTAAGTTCGACCCGGGAATAGTAAATGAACACGTTCGGTTTAATTAAAACCGTAAAAGTTATTCTTTAATTCAGAATAAATTCAAAATAATTATATTAAATTATCATAAATCCTAATAAATCTTAATAAAAATAAATTAAAATTTATTATTTTTCAAATATAATTTCGGTCTTTAAAATTACGAGGCGAGTCGGGAAAAGTCAACGAAAGTCAAAGTCGACTTAAAAGTCGAGAAAAGTCAAAGATGACTTAAAAGTCAAGAAAAGTTTAGGACGACTTAAAAGTCAAGAAAAGTCAATGACGACTTTAAAAAGTCAAGAAAAGTCAAAGACGACTTCAAAGTCAAGAAAAGTCAAAGATGACTAAAAACGGTCTTTTCATGAAATCTCTCAGAAATTCCAAATACGAACGCGGAATTTCAAAATACTACTCGGAACAAAAATTTCTATTTTAAAACCTTAAGTCTGCTGGAAAGTGTTAGTAAATATTTTTACTAGAAAAATTGGGTACTTTTCGGGTTGTTACAATCACCCCTCCTTTTAAAAAGTTTCGTCCTCGAAACTTAGAAGAAGGAAAGTAACGTATATGTAGGTCTATTTCAAAACTGTTAAAAATATACTTGTAATAAAATATAGGGTCTTATCAATGGGGCGGAAGATTCTCGTCTATAGTTAAGAACATCAACGTCCCAAATCAAAGACTCAAAAAAAATACATTTTCGCATCAATAAATGAGAAAACTAGTTATCGAACGTCTCCAATAACGAGTATCAACACTCCTTGACGGTAAAATACTTGAAATCATAAAACATCTCCAAAACTTTTAGTTCAAAAATTTTATTGTAAAGGTAATAACTCTACTATTTACGCTTAAAATTTCTAACTAAAGCTTCTAATAATTTATCTATAAGAGATGATACTCGATAGAAGGAACGAAATATTCGAAAGAATAAATCGAATAGAAAGAGGGAAGAAAGAAAGATATTAGCCGGAAAAGTAGATCCGTTTATTGATATAGGAATGTCCGAATAAAGATAAGAGCATGAAAACACATCTCAGGACGGTAAAGATATAGGAGTACTTTCTCCAACTGAAGCTTTGAGAGGTAATTTATCGGATAGTCTTATTGCACTAAAGAACAAAGAAGTTCCCGTATAAATTAAACACGGTATTTCTTAAATTGAAAACATACCAGTTACAATGTCTGGGTGAGCATCGGCCTCAGCGCGGCTCACGATGAAAATTCGACCCCTCGGTCTCCCAGAAATAGCTGGTGTAGAAGCTAGCTTCTTCCTATAAGGACATACATTAGCTTGGTGTCCCGGTTTCTGACAGCCATAGCATACAATTGGCTTGTTGAAACAGCCCATACCGGGATGCCTAAGCATCTCGCACCTACAACAAATACGACCCTTAAGATCGTTGTTGTTGCTCGGAACGAATGGACGGTTTCTCTGATTTGCTTGTCCACTCTGAAAGTTTCTCCTCTTGTTTGGAAAAGAGGAAGAAAAGGAAGGTCGAGAAGTAGAATATAGTGGTCTCTTGCCATAAGAATTAGGAGCAACATACGAGGAACGAGCCTCGTCGGCAATCTCCCGAATAGAACTCTCTGCCCATATGGCATCATTGTAAATAGAGACAAAGGAAGTAGCACCCCTACTGATCTTGCCCTTCACCTCAGGAGAAAGCTTTCCTAGGTAAAAGAAGGCCTTGTCTTCCTCCCTTGAAATAACCCGAGTGGCATAATGAGCCAACTCGTTGAACTTGGTTGTGAACTTCTGAACTGAGAGAACTCCTTGTTTGAAGTCCATGAATTCTTTCAGTTTTTGCTGTCTCAATTCATCCGGGTAGAACCTCGCCTCCAATAGTTCACGGAAACGAGTCCACCCAAAATCTGGTTCTAACTTAGAAGTAGGGCCAGTAAGTGACCACCAATGATCAGCTTCCTTCACTAAGAAGTGGGAAGCAAGACGGACTTTATCCGCTTCAAGAACATCATAAAGAGAAAAGTTCTTCTCCATTTCTCGAATCCATTCAGAAAGTTTGACGGGATCCCCTTCACCATCATAGGTTTGGGCTTGGCTCCTAGATAGTTGTGAGGCAACCCATGTACAACTTCCGTGTCTCTCACGATCAGGAATAGGATTTGCTTGTTGATTTTGCTGATTTTGAATAATAACAGTAAGAGCTGCTAAGATCGTGTTGTCAATTCTCGGAGGCATCTTGCAAAAGAAAACAAAGATTAGTACTTATCATTTAGCAAGAACAAAGAGACTACAACATAAATCCTAATCTACCCATCCTACCATTCTATCTCACGGTTTATTATTTTATTAAGGTCAAGTTATTTATACAAGGGTACACAAACGTGCGTCGGGAGCAAAAATGCTCTGATACCAACTGTGACACCCTCAAATTTACGGAAAGAAAAAAAATTAATTTAAATACATAATGAAGGTGTCATAAATAAAAAGGTCATTACAAAAGAAAATTAATATTATACATAAGAATTATACAAGACGGGAGACATATCTCCCGTATAAATACGGAAATAAAAGAGTGTATAATAATATACAATCTAAGAACCGAATATAGGTCCAAGGTAAATACTTCGCTCGCTAGCTCGTCAATGTACCCCAAATATGCATCACCAACTGTTCGACCGCATTAAATATAAACACGGAAGCCACAGTCAGTGGGGAGTAACTCCGAGTTCTCCCAGCCACGAAATGTCGAGTTTAATTAAACATGAATAACATAAAAGCAATGTATATGGAAAATACAAAACCTTAACATTTATGATATGCTTTTCATGTTATGAAACAGTAACATAAAAATACCTATGCATGTGAAAGGCTATCATGTGATGAATCCCCCCCAGAAACGATATAAACTATAAATTCGAGGATGGAGATGGTATGCTAGCTCAAGGTTCCTTCAGAAAACATGGCCGTTGATACACTCAAAACCCTAATCAACACCACGACAAATCCCTGTTGAATCAGTTAACATCGGTTAATCAAAAACTCTATTCAATCTAGCGGCTTCGCATCTCCACCTTCTAAAATCATAGAATAATTCAAACATGAAAGACCAATACTTCTACAAACAGGCATAAGTTCTTAGCACCGTCAATAGAAGACTTCTGTAACTCAAGTCTATACCACGAGGTCGGATATACTTAAATATTTAGGCTCAGCGGTCACTCTAGTAACATGGCCCAAATACCAAGCACACATCTAGGCTCAGCGGTTACACCAATAACATGGCCCAGATCCAAAGCACATATCTTAGCTCAGAGGTTCCTCTCAGAAACATGTCCAAGATACGACTCAACCCTAAACCTAGACTGCGCAGACCTAGAGAAATGCGAAGATCCATCGCATCCAAGACCCATGGTACAATCACATGAGTACACCCTAAGAAGATCCATCAAAGGGGTTGGCTAGTACTAAAGCTGGCTCCATTTCCCAAAGTGGAAACTATGGCAGCCATGCCCCGACTTGAAGATCCATCAAGCCGGGAACACAAAAGCTATCAAGCGGCCAACTCCATATGCTCGTTAAAGATAGTACGTCCTATCAATGTCATGGTCCAAGATACTCATTTAGAATTAGAATGGTCAAGACGCCATATACTCATAATTCTCTATGGGTACTTAGTCAACATGACACCAACCATATAATCAAACAGTCACGGGAAAACATCCTATCATGTGACTAATTGCATATAAATCATATTCAAATATCATATCGCCTCATATTTACTAAGGCTAATTCAATAATTAAATAAAACCTTACTTGAAGACAAATCCCCGACCCGAGTCCCGCGACGGGTCATCAGTCAAAACGGGGCTGACTAGATCTTAGTTTGACCAAACCCGTTTGGTCAAACCGGCTAGAACCAGAGTCTTAGCCCTCGAGGCTTGAACATAAGAATATCACATTCATTTCATGTTATTTCATTCTATTTCTAACATGTGAATTATTAAAATCATACGAAAACCCGTTTAACTTAACGGATATCATTTAAACTACCATCTTGTATTATAATTTCTAACATGTGGGAAATAGTAATTTTATGAAAAACCTTTTTAATTAAATATTTTACTTATTAATATTTCTCACTTGCTAATTATTACAAAACGCGATAAAAATAACGATAACTCAAAAACCGTCACAAGTCCCAAAGTGGGACCCACGGGCTGATTTTGGGCCGAACCCAAAGGGGCCTGAATGCGGCCCCACGGGCTGTTTGGGGCTGGTTTGGCCTTTTTAACGGTTTTACTAAAAACCGTTTCTAATTATTTCCCGCATGCTTTAACATAATTAAAACCCGTCAAAACAACAACATAACTACCAAGTATCGACACAACCCAAAGACCAAAACCCGGACCCACCATGGACCAACCCAGACCGGGTCTGAACCGGCTTGGACCGGCTGGTTTGGTCCGGTTCACAGCCCCTAAACCGCCCCCTTAAACAGCCCCAAAACCGGTTCCCACAACAACAAACACAAATTATTTCCAACATGTTTTAATTAATCAACAACCATTTTAACATCCAATTCAACCATCATGCATATTAAAATCATGATTATGAAGAAATCATAAATATATGTCAAGAACACAAACATGTTTATAAATTCATACCACATGATAAAAACGATTACTTATCATGTTACTAATTAAAAACCGTAAATCATAAACACTAACTAAAGTATGTAACATTGATTCGTCGAGTAACTCGGAATCGTTACCTTAGCTAGCACAAAATCAAGTAGCACAAAAATATAAGAACTAAGAACTAAGAAACCCGTCTTCTAGTCTTCTCCTAAAATATACGAGTCACCAAACTCGTCTTCAACATCTTCCCCTATAAGAAATGACAAGAAAAACATTATTAGAACTTAAACTTGATTTTCCATAATTAAATGTTGAAAACGATTTTGTCGGATTTGAAAATAAAACGTACTTGAAGATGGAGAGCGAAGAGGAGGTTCTAGAAATATAAGTTAGGACGGATTTAATTAAGAAATGAAGGTTTTATGATGATTTTGCTCAAGAACGACGAAGAACGGATGAAGAACGCTCAAGAACAAATGAAGAACGATGAAGAACGATTAATTTGATCTTAATTTGATTTATTGTAAAATGAAAAGTTGTTAGTGAGTATGTGGTGAGTGAGGGCCGTGTAAATATAGAGGAATTAGGAAGTCGGATTTTGAAATTGTTGTTACGGAATTGACTCGCGTTTAATAATTATATTACGGTAATCGATTAAATATAATTAGCGATTAAGTTAATTGAACTAAATATCAAGATATTAGGTTATTATAATGAAAAGAAAGGAAAATATCAAGGTGAAAGAGAGGACAAAGGAGACGTGTGAAATGGTGAGAAATCGGGTCTGTTTTTAAGCGATTTGCGGAGTTTAAATTGACAGACCGATAAAGTTACAAATATCTTAGATATTTTTATTAGTTTAATCATATTAATTAAAAGATCTAATATGAGTGGAAAAAAAGTGACATGGCGCGTGTGACTCATGTCAAAGTCGGGTTTCGGGACTTAAGTTGACCCGGGAATAGTTAAATGACGTGCGGTTAAAACCGTAAAAGTTATTCTTTAAATTCAGAATAAATTCAAAATAATTATATTAAATTACGATAAATTCCGATAAATCTTAATAAAAATAAATTAAATTTATTATTTTTCAAATATAATTTCGGTCTTTAAAATTACGAGGCGAGTCGGGAAAAGTCAACGAAAGTCAAAGTTGACTAAAAAGTCAAGAAAAGTCTATGATGACTTAAAAGTCAAGAAAAGTAAATGACGACTTAAAAGTCAAGAAAAGTCAATGACGACTTTTTAAAAAGTCAAGAAAAGTCAAAGACGACTTAAAAGTCAAGAAAAGTCAAAGATGACTAAAAACGGTCTTTTCATGAAATCTCTCAGAAATTCCAAATACGAACGCGGAATTTCAAAATACGACTCGGAACAAAAATTTCTATTTTAAAACCTTAAGTCTACTGAAAAGTGTTAGTAAATATTTTTACTAGAAAAATTGGGTACTTTTCGGGTTGTTACAGGTATAGTGTCGTAAATGAACGAAAACTTCAAACTAATCGACTAAAATGTAAAACAATAATCTAAAATGGTGTTTTAGAGCGGAAACTCGATCCGTGACAAGGGATCTTGCGTCTAGGGAGAGATACCCCCTCACTCTCTTCACTTCTCCTTCATATAGAGCTAGGTTTTCTCTTTTGGGCTTCGATGTTTCTTCTGAGTGACTTGGGCTTCGGAAAGCTTCGGTCCCGTTGCTCAATAGCTTGCCCAGTAGATTAGAGAGGTAGAAAACGAAAGCGGGCTTGTCATGGTCGATCGGTTTCCTGCCTCACCGATCGGTGTGGGCTGGTTATTGGGTTTTGTTTGCTTGCTGAGCTTCCGAAACGAGTTGTTCTGTTCATTGAAAGGCTGGTCTATAGTCCTTTGTCCTTTGCATGTCCAAATATGCTCCCGATCGCACCTAGAATGTGTCTAACCTGCAAATAGGAGACAAAACATACCAAAGTAGCAAATACGGGGCATATGACAAGAAATCGGCTCAAATGAGCTATAAGTAAGACTGAAATGGGGGCGAATAAGTGTGTAAATGTGCATATAAAATATGCACATCAATCACCGAGAGGTTGACTCCACAATACAAACTGCCATGTCACCGCAACGAGTCTTGTTATAGTACACCGCACCATAACGTCACTTTCAAAGTTATAGCTCAAAATAGGTATAACTAGGGTAGCTTACATGCAAAGTTATAGTTTAATATACTATAACCTTAATGATATAAACCAAACCCTAATTCCTCAACAGAAGCAAACCCTAGCCTCTCCCATAAGGAGGAGGCCGAAACCCTAGGCCACAGCAACCCCACGGCCGCGCCACCACCAACGATGCAAGGGTTCGCGATTTGAACCCTAGTTCGCACACCAAATAAATAATTGAAAATAGATGATCGTGCATGTCGCAAGCCCGATAAAAAGATAATTTACCCAGACTAGGCTAATAACAAATTAATGTAATTAGGGAAGTAGGGGTCGATCCTCAGGGAGATGGTGTTTTCTATAGAATGTGAAATGTCTCGCAATTGGGTTTTATCTAACGAGTTTCTGGGTTTTGAGATTATGATGTCTAAACTAACAAAAAGCATAAATGAAAACAAAATAAAAGCAATTGAAGATGAAAGCAATACAGCAAATGATGAATTAACAATAATGAAAAGCATCTAGGGAAGTAGGTTCACACATGTAGATTGACATATTGATGCAATTGGATTTGGAACATGCAAATAATTCATTGTGAGTTCGTAAGAATGATGTGTTCATTACAATCATAGATCAGATGGTCTAGCAGGCTTTTAGGCGATTTACTAGGTCTTAATCCACCATGTCATGCTTTGTCTATTCAATTCGCGTATCTCTACCTTGGAAAAGAATTCCATTTTAGTCAATGATTTTCGGCCAGAAGTCATTAACTATCGTTACAATCCAAACATGCATAGACAAAAAAATTTTAAAGGCACAATTTCTTTATCCAATTATCATCTTTTAATCAATCTAACATGGCTACCCTACACCCTAGAAAGGTGACTACTTACTCATGATAATGTTTAAATCTAAGATGATATCAACAATGAAAACTAGGATTGACATGTTTATTTGATTTTGACTCTTTATATGGCGATAATAACGACGCTAATTGATAATCTAGGAAATGAAATGACGATTATAACAACATGAAAATGAATCTAAGATAATATGTAAAGAGAATAACAATCAAATGGAAAACAATAAAGGACATTAAACAAAGGATAAAATAGAAATACCTAGGTGACGATCAACAACGAAAGTGATAACAATAATAGAAATCCCTTGCATAGAATAATCGTTCCTTGAATTACAACACTTGAACCCAACAAAGTAGATTACAAAGATTGAAATTCTTATTGATCTAAACTAAGGTTTTGATGTAGAAAGGACAGAAATAAACTAAGAACTAAAGATGAAAAAGAAGAAGAAAATGAGAGAAGGGAGGCTAGTTCTCCCTTCCTCCTAAACTAGGTTTTGTAAAGAGAAATGTAGAAGAGATGTAGAGATGTGAGATGTGTTGAGAAGAGTGGCTGGAGCATCCCTTATATGGCATTAGGGTATCGTGGGGAAGGGGTCGAGCATTGAACATATAGGACAAAAATAGGAAGTTGAAGCATTTTGTGCGGATCAGCAGGGATACCCGATCGGGTACACACTTACCCGATTGGGTAAGTTGCACTCTGGGTCCTTTGACTAACGTTTCATCTCCCTTTGCTTTGACTTGACTTCCATCATCCCCCTTGACCTCTTGAGTCGGGTTTGTTGATAGGGTTTGATGTAAAGCGATGATTTCTTTCGCCTAATTGATTGATCTTCCGACAACTGTGACATCGTCTTTATTTCTTCTTTCTTTTGAATTAGTGAACCTTCTTGAAATGCCTTTCACTTGGTCAAGCTTGCTTCTTCAAATCGTCGGGTTCTAGGCAAATGCTCGGGAATATAGAAAAAGGGCGTAGAAACGTCACTCTCCCTACAAAACAGGTTAGAACATAGGAATTCGCCTAGAAGACGATATTAGCTCATAAAATGGCTTAACAAAGCACAAATGGCATACAAAACCGAGCTAAAATGGGGGTTAAAATCATACAAATATTCACTTATCAAATTTCCATAAGCTAAACCTTTGCTTGTCCTCAAGCAAACATAACAAACAATACCAGGACAAGGGTTGCAAGCATTGGCTACTACACCATCAAGAAACAAATCTCAACATAAAACTTTTGAAACATAATGAATCATAACCCAAAAACAACGTGGGCAAGAATGATACATAAATATGGCTCAGATTTACATAACGGCATAGCACAAATAATTTCATTATAGAATTTCGGCTCTTGCATGATCTTTTGACAAATGGACTCTCACGGCACACTCGAACACTCATTGCACGTAAAAGGTGATTTCTTTATGTGTAAATGTTTTTGAGACACTCACCTATCTACGACTTATGAAAATGTGTCCGCAATCTAATATGGTAAACAATTCAAAACACAAGTCAAAGATCACAATGCACATAGAAAAGAAGCCTAAAAATAAGAAGAAGGCTTTGGGAAATGGGTGAAAGGTGGACGAACAGTTATGGTCATGTGAAGGTTAGAATGAGCTAGCAACTGACCAATGATAAATGAATACTCAGTCTAAACTTTCGGTTAATTCCCAAAAGACAAATAACGAAGCCAGAAGTAACGGATTGGCTTATTACACACGAAACACAAGGGTAAACTCCTTCTATTGATTTGACATTTTGAGGAGATACTCACAACTTCTTCTTTTATTTCTTTTTCTTTCTTTTTCAATTTCTTTTTTTTTTTCTTTTTCTATTTCATTTTTTTCTTTTCTTTTCTAAACATAACATCACTTCTTGAACATTTTCGTTCTCCCAAATTCACTTTGACATCAAGGAACAAAATCTTCTCTAAAGAGCACCCATACACCATAGTCTAGCTACTAGCTCAACAGGGTAGGCAGTTTTTATATGTAGCTATTATTTTGTGAAGCATTTGTATGAAGGGGCTAATTTTGAGGTGTAATTCAAAGTGAAAAAAGGCTTCAAATCTTAGTGAATCATGAATGCAATGCTTATAGGAATGAAATGAGAACCATACTTATGCGTTTTGACATGACACATATCACAAGGAGAACTACACACACCTAGATGAGACTGGGTATAGATGTACCAGCCTAAGGAGGTTCTACCTTACAATATATGTAACTTGCCAAATGTCAAGATCAAGCGTACTCATCTATAGATTCATTCCATGCCTACTGTGTACAAGACTTCCCCATGTATGCACAATTCAATAATATTGAATCATTATCTTTTGAAAGCTCTAAGTTTGGGAAATGTAACATGATAGCATAGTAAACAAGCAAGCAAAGCATGAAAAGCATTCAATTATGTTCAGAAATTTTTAAATTTTCTCAAAAATCTTCTTTTTCTTTATTCAAAATTTGAAAAATGATCAACTAAAATGCAAAATGGGAAAATGCAATCCCTCCCCCAAGCTAAACATCACATTGTCCTCAATGTGAGCACAAAGACAAAATATGCAATGAGATGCTTAATGGGGAAAAGGAAAAAATGAAAGAAGAGTGAAGCTTACTAGTCAGCGCGGACTCCCCCAAGCTAGTCTTTTGGACTTGACAAGAAAGGTCTTTATAGATTCTTCAAAAACTCTTTCATCTGCAAAATAAATCCTAACAACGAAAAAGGAGAATACAAAAATAAAAATGCAAAAAGAAAAGGAACACGGTTGCCTCCCGAGAAGCGCAATTTAAAAGTCTTGCTAGACTCCATTTCTTTCTTTGATCATCCTTTATCTTTAAGCTCACTATCATCCAAGCTCATCATCATAGCGTTCTTTACATTCTCCATCCATGCCAAGCTTTTCTGGGAATAGCCCCTTCTAGCACTTTTAGCAGTAGTGCTTTTAGTATGCTCACCTGCAAGAGAATCAACACTAACATGTGCCTCCAACGGATCCGTCAGTAAGGATCGAGGCATAGAAGAAACAATAGAAGAGTCATCAACATCAAGCACATAACATGAGTCTTCTAACACGGGACTCCTAACGGTGAAATTTTTACTAAAGGTCACCTTGTCATCTCCTATCTCTAATGTTAACTTCCCATTCTTGACATCAAAAACTGCACCAGTGGTGTGCAAAAAGGGTCTTCCCAAAATGATTGGGATTTGAGAGTCCTCGGCCATGTCAAGTACTAGAAAGTCAACGGGAATGAAAAACTTACCAACTTTGACGGGCACATCTTCTAAAACACCCATAGGTTGTTTTAGAGAACGATCCGCCATTTGCAAAGTAATATTAGTGCATTTCAAAGCACCCATGTTAAGTTTTTCAAACATAGAAAAGGGCATTACACTTACACTAGCACCTAGGTCTCAAATGGGCTTATCAATGGTATACGTGCCTATAGTGCAAGGGATGGAGTAACTACCAGGGTCCTTAAGTTTTGGTGGAGAGTTATTTTGCAGGAGTGCACTACACTCTTCAGTGAAAGCTACGGTCTTCATCTCATTGAAGGATCCCTTTTTTTTTTAGGACTTCCTTCATAAACTTGGAATAAGAAGGAACTTGGGAAAGCAATTCAATGAAAGGGACTGTTACCTTTAAATTCTTGACGACGTCAAGGAACTTACCATACTTTGCCTCCTCCTTGTGCTTGGCTAATCTTTGGGGAAATGGGACTTTGATCTCAATAGGAATCTCGAGCTCTTTCCCCTTTGACATGGGCACCTCATCTTCAGCATCAACAACCACGGGCTCATCATTATGCTTACCACTTCTTGAGGAAATGGCATTTACAGTTTCGTGAGGTTGGTAACATTATGAAGGCAGCTTCCCTTGCTTTTGGTAGGTATTAGAAGAGGCATATTGGGAAATTTTAGCTTCCAACAATTTGATGGCGGCATCCTTAGCTTGATCGCTCTCTTGGAATTGAGCTATTATGGTGTCTTGCCTTTGAGCCAATTGCAGCATCATGGCTTCAAGTTTACTTACACCATTGTCACTTTGTTGAATGTAAAGGATTGAAATTGTTCTAGCTTTTGTGTGAGAAGGGCTACTTGAGCTTGTAAAAGTGTCAAAGTGGGGTCCTCTTGCTTAGATTTCAATGGTATGGAGCGGGAATTTCTATATTGAGAATCGTGAATTGCCTTGGATTCAATGGTAGTGTGAGCAATTTCAACATTAGGTTGATCAAATCTTCCATTGTTAGCAGAATCCAGGATACGACGGGACTCTATATAACACCCATTATAGAACGTGATGGCAAGGAGCCATGGATCTATCCCATGATGAGGACACTCCCTTTGCAAGTCCTTTACCTCTCCCAAGCTTCATATAGGCTCTCATCATCCCCTTGTCGGAAACCAGTGATCTGACTTCTCAACAAAGCGATCTTTTATGGAGGAAAGTAATTTTGGTAGAAGGCAAGAGCTAAACTTTTTTTTTTTTTTTTTGGTAAAAATGTGAATTTAATATATCAAATCAAAATGGTTAAGTACAAGGATCTGGGTTCGAATCCCGTGGTAGACAATTTTGCAGCAACAATACAATATATCATAACATTACGACTCGATTTCAAACCCCCTTAACTATGCAATGCTACTGTATTTTCATCTCCAATCTTGGCCTTGATTCTTCTTATTGCATCCTCCTCTATCTTCCTCGCTACATCTTCAGGTCTCATGAGGTAACCTTGCAATCTTGCAGTGTTCCTTTGTGACCAAACATGATAATTATAAGCATTGAGAAACACAGCCTGCTTCTTCCATTGTACCGTGTCCTTGTAGTCATTAGCAAGAGCCATAGTGTCAGGAACATTGCCATCAAACCATTTCATCAGATGATGTTTGATATTGCAGCTATATACACAGTCAGAGAAGATATGGTTCACAGTTTCAGTTGCAGCTTCACACATAGTGCACAAATCAGTTTCACAGCAATTCAGCCTGAACAGTTTGTCTTTGACATTCATTCCCTTATGCATCTTCAGCCATGTAATCAAAGCATGCTTGGGCACAACCCAATTATTCCAAACAACAGTATGCCAGGTTACATTATTCCTGTCTGCGTGCAGCCATTCATACCCACTTCTGACTGTATATCCCTTTGGACTCTGCTGCCACTCATCATTCTCAAATCCCTCCTTGATCTTATCCTTCACCCTGCATATGTTCTTCCAGATCCAAGTACTATCAGCGGGTGGTGCATAATCCTGCCAGCTCTGGTTTTTGAGATAAATGGAATTAATCCATTTGACCCAAAGTCTGTCAGCCTTAATGTAGATCCAATTCACTAGCTTACCCACAATTGCTATATTCCATATTGCAGCATCCTTCACACCTAGGCCTCCCTCCTTCTTGGGGACAGTAATCTTGTCCCAAGCCACAAGAGGGACTCTATGAAAATCAGCATGTCCATCCCAGAAGAAATTCCTGCAAATGGCTTCAATTCTTCTTACTACACTTTGAGGAATGATGAACATTTGGGCCCAGTAGTTATGAAGAGTATTGAGGACAGAGTTGATCAGGGTAATTCTGCCTGCATAAGTCAGTTTTTTTGCTCCCAATCCTCTGATTCTAGCTATCATCCTTTCAGTCAGGGCTGACACTTCCTTCTTTGTTAATTTGCCTGGTTGAATAGGCACTCCAAGATATCTGAAAGGCATAATCCCTTCCTTGAACCCAGTTACAGATTTGAGTCCTTCTTTGACTTCCTCCTGCATTCCACTGAAGAAGATTTCAGACTTGGTATTGTTCATATTCAGTCCAGAGGCATTAGAGAACGAGGCAAAGGCTCTCTTAAGCAGCATGATGGAGGGAGTACTGCCCTTGCAGAAAAGTAGTAGATCATCAGCAAACATAAGGTGATTCAACTGGAGGCTTTTGCAAAGGGGATGGTATTGGAAAGGCCACCTAGAAGTAGCAAATTTGATGAGTCTTGTGAGATACTCCATACATATTGTGAAGATGAGTGGAGATATGGGATCCCCTTGCCTGAGGCCTCTCTGTCCCTTGAAGTAGCCAAACAGGTTGCCATTGAGAGACAAAGTAAAAGAGGGTGATCTTATACAGCTCATGATCAATTGTATGAAATGATCTGGAAACTGTAAGCCATGTAACAATTGTTCAACAAAGTCCCATTCAACAGTGTCATATGCCTTTTGAAGATCAATTTTGAACAGGCATCTAGGCGATGCATTTTTCCTAGCATACATATGGACAATGTCTTGGCAAATGAGCACATTTTCAATAATAGACCGCCCTTTAATAAAGGCTCCCTGGTTTTCATGAATGATGTCAGGAAGTACCAAAGCTAGTCTATTGCATAGTAGCTTAGAGATGGCTTTATATATCATATTACAACAGGCTATAGGTCTGAAATGTTTGACTGTAGTGGGCCTATCACACTTTGGGATAAGTGTGATGTTAGTAGCATTAATATGGGATAACAGCTGACCATTCAGGAAAAATTCTTTTATAGCACGGCAGAGATCAGGTCCAACAATGTCCCAGGCATCCTTAAAGAAGCCACTGGTGTAGCCATCTGGTCCAGGGGCTTTGTCCTTGGGTATAGCAAAAATCACCTGTTTAATTTCTTCATCAGTGATTGGGGCATTCAGAGCATTGACATGTTCTTCATTACAAAACATTCCCTGCTGCAAGACCTCATTTCTCACAGGTTCAGTGTTTGTCTTACTGCCAAGTAAAGAAATATAATAGTCCAAAAAAGCCTGTTGAATACTTTCCCTATCAGTGCATAAGACTCCTTGCATATCCTCAGTCTGAGTAATTTTATTCTTTAGGCATCTCCTCTTAATAGCATTGTGGAAATAAGCAGAATTGCAATCTCCTTCCTCAAGCCATTTGGTCTTTGCCTTTTGCTGTAGGAAGCTATTTCTTGCAGCTGTCAGAAGTCTTAAGGAAGTAGCAGCCTGTATTTCCTGATTAATCAAGTCTCCATTCAACAGATCCTCTGCAAGTAGTAACTGGATCCTTTCAAGATCACTTCTAGCTTGACTGGCTTTAATCTCAATATCAGAGTAGCAATCTTTGTTAAGCTGCTTAAGAATATGCTTCATGTTCTTCAGTCTTTTAACTACTCTAAACATCATACTACCTTCTATCTGTTCCCCCCATGCTTGATAAACTTTGGCCAAAAACTCCGGAGCAGTACTCCACATATTAAAGTACTTGAAGCTAGTCTGTCTCGTTCCATCTAAGTTAGCATTCCTTACAAGACAAGGGTTGTGGTCAAGTAGCCCTTCAGGATGAAAATGAGCCACCATTTCAGGGAAAGTATTAATCCAATCCTGATTGACCAAAAACCTATCCAATCTACTAAACTTTATATGCATTGCCTCTTGTTTATTAGTCCATGTATAGTATGCACCAGTGGCCTTAATATCAGTCATTCCACAGGAGTGGATGCAATCAATAAAATCTTCCATATCTTCCTGCTTAGTTTCCCCACCCAACCTTTCATCAGGAGATGTCACAGTGTTAAAATCACCAGCCATTGCCAAAGGACCAGGAAAGGAGGAAGCAAGCCTAACAAGTTTTGTCCACAAATCTTTCCTTTCATTCCCATCATTAAAAGCATAAATCATGCTCAAGTAGAATGACTTCTGAGTAGCTTTCACAGTAATCTTGACATGTATAAACTGAGGATCATACTGCAAAATCCACACATCAAAGATACTAGGCTGCCATAAGATCCAAACTCTGCCACCCTTATGCAGATTACAATTTGTAGTCACACACCATCCTTCCATCATAGCATTAGAAATATTGTTCACATTCTTACCATTTATTTTTGTTTCTAACAGGCCAAATAAGCAAGCCTCATTATTCTGAATAAAACTTCTAACTTCTAACTAACATTCCAAAACCCAATGTTATTCATTAATCAGAATTGGGGGTGGGTCACCTTCATTTTGAGTCTCCTCTGATGCACTCTGGCCCTGAATCTGAAGCACAGGGTCATTTCCCTTAGTTCCTTGCACAGACTTTCCTATGGTTTCCATTGCATTCACATTCTTCTCAGTTGGGACCATCCTTGGAGTAGCTTGTAGTGCAGGAAATTCTGTAGCAGATACAGTAGAAGGAACAGCAATCACTGGCTTCCACACTTGTTTAACAGGTCCTCTTTTCTGTTGTTCTGCTCTTCTACAATTCTTTCCTTCATGTCCCAGGCTTTTACATTTGTCACACAAAATGGGTTTCCATTCATATTCGATGTTAACTGTAATAATCTGTCCCTCAGCATCCAGGAATTTGATATCATGTGGCATATGTTGGCCAACTTTCATTTCAATCATAATTCTGGCAAAGCCAAGCCTAGTTTTCTCCATAGTAGCCACATCAGATTTTACATACGTCCCTATTAACCCTGCTAAAGTAGGGATACACTTGCCCCAATATTTTAGAGCCAGTCCATGTAGCCGTATCCACACTGGGACCACCTTCACCTCTTCTATCAATAAGTCCACATTCTCCTGCCATTGTTTTACTATAAGCGGTTTATTATCAAACATGTGGTAACCTGCCTGTAAAACCTCATCCTTACCCTTATTCTGTTTAAACCTTACCAGGAAAACACCATTGGGTAGGAATGAGACTTTGTCTATTCCATGCTTGCCCCAAACTCTGTTTACATAACCATTGAGCACCTCCCAAGGAGGGTTAGCCCCTAGAACAAAACAGTAGACCGCTTGCTTCCAGTAATTGACTTCATCCTGAGTGTCTTCCTCTGTGAATTGTATTAGATTTGTGTGATCAATATTTGTATTGTCCAGGCTTCCTTTTGGTTTCTCAATAGGCACTCCTGTATTCTTTTTCCCTCTCGTCGTTATCCATTGGGTGTTTGCACTAGGATCTTCTTCATCATCAAACGATAAGCCTGGTATTTTTGCTATTTCATGCATGGCTTTAGTACGTAAAACGTCTTCTGATCCTGGACCTTTTTGTTTCTCGTGGCCATTGTTATTCATAGTTTTTTGTGGAGATTTATGTTTATTAGGGCTGCTGATCTTTGATTGAATCTTCTTTGCAGAATTTCGAGCAATAGATGATGATAAAGAGAGTTCAAAATTTTTTAGTTTTTTGTTGATCGCCTCTTAATCGCGCCTCTTAATCACCATTAGGGTTTTTTTTTCACAAGAGCTAAACTTTCCCAATCGGTGATACCTAATGTAACCTTATGAAGGCTATGTATCCACAACTTTGCCTTACCCCTCAAAGAGAATGAGAAGAGCATCTCTCTAATTTGCCCTTGGGTGACTCCAGTTTGTCTAATAGTGGAGCAATAGTCACAGAAGTTTTGGATGTGAAGGTTGGGATCTTCTGTGGCATTGCCACTAAATTGGCTTCTTTCTATAAGGTTAATGAAGGCAGGTTTGACTTCAAAGTTTTGGGCTGCGATTTGGGGTATAACAATACCCCTTGGAAGTGTATCTGCAGTTGGTTTGGAATGGTCTGAAAGTCGAACCATTTTCTTTTGTGAAGATGAAGATGGAGTGTTGTTTGAAAGTTGATTGGTTTTTGAGAATGGAGATGAGAATGGATCTTCTTCTCCTTCAAGATTAGATAAAATATCCGAGTATTTCTCACGAATACGATCTAAACTTGAAGTATCAGAAGCTTTTGAGATTTCGTTGAATAGCTTTAGTCTCCTACGCAGAGTCCTTTCTAGATCGGGATCTAAAGAGATAAGGGTCCCTAGTCTAGAAGATCTGGGCATAAGATTGAAAAGCTAAGATGAAAAATCAAGAGAGGTCTAAAGAAATTTGGGTTCCTAAAGACTAGATAAAACTAATTGCGAAAAATCACAAGAAAAAGGATAACTTAACCGTGCTCCCCGGAACGGCGCCAAAATTTGATCGTGCCTGTCGCAAGCCCGATACAAAGATAATTTACCCAGACTAGGCTAATAACAAATTAATGTAATTAGGGAAGTAGGGGTCGATCCTTAGGGAGATGGTGTTTCCTATAGAATGTGAAATGTCTCGCAATTGGGTTTTATCTAACGAGTTTCTGGGTTTTGAGATTATGATGTCTAAACTAACAAAAAGCATAAATGAAAACAAAATAAAAGCAAATAAAGATGAAAGCAATAAAGCAAATGATGAATTAACAATAATGAAAAGCATATAGGGAAGTAGGTTCACACATGTAGATTGACATATTGATGCAATTGGATTTGGAACATGCAAATAATTCATTGTGAGTTCGTAAGAATGATGTGTTCATTACAATCATAGATCAGATGGTCTAGCAGGTTTTTAAGCAATTTACTAGGTCTTAATCCACCATGTCATGCTTTGTCTATTCAATTCACGTATCTCTACCTTGGAAAAGAATTCCAATCTAGTTAATGATTTTGATCAGAAATCGTCAACTATCGTTATAGTCCAAACATGCATAGACACAATATTTTAAAAGCACAATTTCTTTTATCCAATTATCATCTTTTAATCAATCTAACATGGCTACCCTACACCCTAGAAAGGTGACTACTCACTCATGGCGATGTTTGAATCTAAGATGATATCAAAAATGAAAACTAGGATAGACATGTTTATTTGGTTTTGACAATAATTTAAGACTCTTTATATGGCGATAATAACGACGCTAATTGATAATCTAGGAAATGAAATGACGATTATAACAACACAAAAAAATGAATCTAAGATAATATGTATGGAAAATAACAATCAAATAGAAAACATAAAGAGATAAAACAAGAGATAAAATAGAAATACCTAGGTGACGATCAACAACGAAAGTGATAACAATAATAGAAATCCCTTGCATAGAATAATCGTTCCTTGAATTACAACGCTTGAACCCAACAAAGTAGATTACAAAGATTGAAACTCTTATTAATCTAAGCTAAGGTTTTGATGTAGAAAAGACAGAAATAAACTAAGAACTAAAGATGAAAAGAAGAAGAAAATGAGAGAAGAGAGGCTAGTTCTCCCTCCTCCTAATCTAAAGAGAAAATGTAAGAAGAGAAGAGATTATTGTAAAGAGGATTCTGTTGAGAAGAGTGGCTGGAGCATCCTTTATATAGCATTAGGGTTTCGTGGGGAAGGGGTCGAGCATTGAACATATAGGACAAAAGGAGGAAGTTGAAGCAATTTGGTCGAAGCAGCAGGGATACCCGATCGGGTACACCACTTACCCGATCGGGTAAGTTGAATTCCAGGTCCTTTGACTCGCGTTTCATCTCCCCTTGCTTATGACTTGACTTCCATCATCCCCCTTGACCTCTTGAGTCGGGTTTGTTGATAGGGTTTGATGTAAAGCGATGATTTCTTCGCCTAACTGATTGATCTTCCGACAACTACGAAACTGTCTTTGCTTCTTCTCTCTTTTGAATTAGTGAACCTTCTTGAATTGCCTTTCACTTGGTCAAGCTTGCTTCTTCAAATCGTCGGGTTCTAGGCAAATGCTCGGGAATATAGAAAAAGAGCGTAGAAACGTCACTCTCCCTACAAAACAGGTTAGAACATAGGAATTCGCCTAGAAGACGATATTGGCTCATAAAATGGCTTAACAAAGCACAAATGACATACAAAACCGAGCTAAAATGGGGGTTAAAATCATACAAATATTCACTTATCAATAGAATAACAACATAAATATTAAATGCAATTAAACATGTGAATCATAAGCATAAATAACCACACAAACCAATTAATTATACAATCAATCATTATATATCATGTTAATAATTCACTTTCTATAAACACAATTAAAGGAACACACCTAGTTACCTTTATAACGCAATAAAGACCGCAAAATAATCTTCATCTTCATAAAAACGCCATTAATAAAGTCCTACACAAATCCTCCTCTAAAACACCCAAAGAAAGACATCTTCTTCTTATTCTTCTAATTTACCCATCAAATATATAAACCCTAAAGGTAGGTCCAAATTCCATACAATCGAGTCCCTTAAAAATCCTTTGAATGAAATATATTGTAGAAGTAAGAGCCAGGATTATAAATATATAATTTATATTTGATTTGGATGAAGAAAGTTGCATAACAATGGAGTTAAAGGGAGAAAAATAAAAATAGAGGAAGAAAGGAGTTCATGCGGCTAAAACGTGGCATGAACAAATTATATTGAGCAACCTACTTGCTAGGTTAGATTTTCTATTTATAAGAGAGTTCAAGTGGGCTTTTGATCCATTAGCTCACAAGATTAATTATCCAATTACAAATCGGATTTAATATAATTAAAGCGCTTGGAGAGTTTATATAAGAAAAGTAGTAATTGAATTAAAATAGTAAAATCGTGCACGGACATTTTAACCCATCCAAATTAGGTAAAAATGGAAAATAACATAAAAGAGATCGTAAGCGTTAAATATGCATTAAATAATTAAACTCGAGAGATAGTGTTCGTGTTGGTGATTGTTGATGGGTAGTATGCATAAGTCCTAGGTGATGTTGTTGGGGCTGCGTTCTTACCATATGTGTTGCGGCATATGTTATGTGTGGTGTTATATGTTATGTGACAACCCTCGCGAATGCGGAAATATAAAACATACAAGCATGTGAAATATATAGCGGAAATATGAAGCTTTTAAAAACTTTTATACATGCAAGAAAAAGTATACGAGGAGTGTCAAATATTACAAACTAAAGTATGAAATACAACCAAGAGACATAGTCTCTCAAAACATTATAAATGTCAAAGTGTTTAGCAAACTAGCTAAAATCGTCTATAGGTGAAACTTCCAGGGACAACGCCCGCTAGCTCACACCCGAACCCAAAATATCAAGCAAAAAGCCATCCATGCAAGCAACCTGTTCATCCATGAAAAACATGAACGCCACAGTCAGTGGGGAGTAACTACGGGTTCTCCCAGCCATATCACATTTAAACGTACATAGAAGGAAATACAAAAGTAGAAGCATGCATATATAGATATACATGTGAAATACGATAAGGATAGATAGGCAATTCAATATATAATGATAAGAGCATATGGAATACAAATCCGAATCCATCATGTTATACAAAGAATCGGGGAAGACACTCTTAGGCAACCGAATACGCTCACTAGGGCTTGCATCTCACCGTTAGCGGTATAAGTATGATAAGATTGAGACTCGACAAACAAACCATGCCAAGTCATGGTATGACCATGAATAATCAATCATGTAATCACCCATC
>JAIUZE010024480.1:0-16615 GCA_022085475.1 Heliosperma pusillum | reverse complement strand
GATCGGGTAAAAAGTCATCGAAACTTCAAAGTCGACTTAAAAGTCGGGAAAAGTCAAAAATGACTTAAAAGTCAAGAAAAGTTTAGGACGACTTTAAAGTCAAGAAAAAGTCAATGACGACTTTAAAAAGTCAAGGAAAAGTCAAAGACGACTTAAAAGTCAAGAAAAGTCAAAGATGACTAAAAACGGTCTTTTCATGAAATCTCTCAGAAATTCCAAATACGAACGCGGAATTGCAAAATAAGACTCGGAACAAAAATTTCTATTTTAAAAACTTAAGTTCTACTGAAAAGTGTTAGTAAATATTTTTACTAGAAAAATCGGGTACTTTTCGGGTTGTTACATATGACCTCGTTATTTTCAAGTGCTCCTCTCTTATAATCTCGTGCCTGAGTATTCTCGTGTTCTCCTTGAGTTTTCCTTATCGTTTCCCAACTCGTTGCTGCTTAATCTTTTCTCTAGTGGTTTGGATATCCCGTTGTAAGGCTCAGAGAGTAAGTGTAATGTATTTTGGAATTCTTTCGTTAGAATATGTGTCTTTGGATTGAGAAAATTTCATGTTGTATTTGATCATGGAAAATAGGACTTAAGCTCTAGGATGAATCCTAATAGTGATAATGTATCCTCTCTTGGTGATTTTAGATTTGGAGTTTGGTATTGTAGTGTTATTTTGAGAATTGAGTGGATCATGATAATAGTTCGTTGTTGCGGGATATTGTAATAGTTACCTTTGAGGTTGTTTGGGAAATTGTTGTCTTAAATTGTTACGCTCTAAAAAGGAATCTTACTTGTGAAATTTAGATTTGTGACCAGATTCGAGGAATAATCTCATAAGCGAAGACCGATACGTTTTGAGTTTGATGAGCTAGATGATTTGATTAATTGACGTATCGCCATGTGTTTGGCAATATATATGATTTGGAATTGGTACTCATCCTTTTCTTGATGCATGGTGAGTTGACTTTCGAAGATGAGAAAGTTCATTGTAAATTTAGGATAATGAGTTTGAAGTAAATTGAATCAAGGATTTTCATGGTAAGTCTCCTTTTACTTGTGGTTGTTAGCAAACATGTTTCCCTAGATATAAATAATTCTGTTGGTGGTTTCTAATAAGAGTTTTGATGAAACTAAGAAGATTAGAGTACGTAATGAATCTTTCGTGTGGATTGTTAGTTGTGGAGTCTACTGTGCCGATGGACTTTAGTATATACTAATTGAATTTGAATAATTGGGTTAGTGGCTTGAAGTCTCGTGGTTATAAAATAATTTTCGTAGGAATCTATTGATTGAAAATGTTGAGTTGGAAATTGGGTAAATTGCATTCTCTTGAGGACTAGTTTATTCGTGAAGTTAATGATGTCGAATTCTTGTAGATCTTCTTGCCGATTTTATCGTGATCTTCTTATCCCTAAGAGTTCGGTTTGTTTTGTTTTTGCGTGTTTTGTATACATTTTCATACCCTGAATTGTGTTTGTGATGCTCGAGTCGCTCTATGTACGTGTAATGTCGTGTTATTTTGAGTTTATCTTTGAGAAAACCTTCAAATTTCCATATTGTATTCCAAATTTAACTTTTCAAAGAAGTCTAAGGGTGGATTTTGTAACCTCTTTTTGGAGAAAATGGATTTCTTTTACTTTTATATTGGGATTTTGCGTTGGTTGGATGTTTGGACTAGTTATTGGAGACGTCTGGTGACTAGTCCTGCACTTACTAACGTTTGTTTGATTTTCGATTTCACTATTTCGACACTGCTTTAATTTTGATAACTAGAGTACTCGTTCGCGACGGGCACTCTTGTGATTCGTAAATAAAGTTTCGCACTTATGAAAAGTTTCCTTCAACCGTTTTCGAGAAGAACATCATTTCATAAATGTTTCTCTTGTAAAAGTTTTCGAGTTAATTTTGAAAACCAATTCTTTTCTTTGATACTTTTGTTTTCTACTCTCAAGTTTCGAGGACGAAACTTTTTAAAAGGTGGGGTGATTGTAACACCTGCAAATGTACCCTATTTGTAATTTAAAAATATTATACGGATACTTTTCAGCGAAATTTTGGATTTAGTCTAGAACTTAGTTTCCGTGTCTAATTTAGCAAATCCGAGTTCGTTTTCGGACTTTGCTCGAAATTCCGTGTGAGTTACGCCTTAAGGCGCTTTTGGGCTTTTTCCCATATTTTCCACTTACTCACCTTATACCTCCTTTAAACCCTAACTCCCTCATTCTTTTCCACTTACTCATTCTTCCTCACCAAGCCACCAAAACCCAAAACTCCATTTATGCATCAACTCAAATTCCTCACTACTCCACTCACTCAAATCTCCTTATTTTCATCTTAATCTTCCGCTCTCATCGTCCTCTACCTTATGTGGTAATAAAATTACCGTCTTTCTCATTTTCAATTTTTCCGTCTTTCTCAAAGGTGAATTATATTCATCTTTTTGTCATCTTTGTATAGGTGGAGACCTTCAAGACCCCGACAAAGATTACTATCTAGTAGAGGAAGGCTTAGAAATCGATTGAAGATGCGTAAAGGTAACGGTGAAGGGTTACTCGATATCATTACGTGTTTTAATGTGTTTTCTATGTTAATAATCGTATTTAGAATAGGATGATTAGTCCTAGGAATTGTGTTTGTTGATAATGGTTATTGTTTGTTGATAATTGTTAATGTTAGTTGATGATGGTTGATATGTCTTGTTGATTATGGATGATTCTTAGTGAAGTTGATGATTTTCGTGTACTTTTGGTCCCACCCGGCCGACCGGCCGCCGGTCAGCTGACCGGCTAGGAAGTGGCTGATGTTTTATTGTTTATTACGTAATAATTTGGTATGAAGTACGACTCCGCCGGCCGACCGGCTGAGACACATCTTATATTCCCTTCTATTTCTAAATTGACTTATGGTCCCAGCCGGGTAGTCGGTTGCCGGTCCCTTTGACTGGCTGGGACACGCTGTATATTCATTGGTTTTTCAAGTGTGACTATAGTGCCAGCCGGGTAGCCGGCAGCCGGTCCACCTGACCGGCTGGCACACGCTGGTTTTCCGTTTACTTTTCTTTCTTACACTTTCATTTATAATAGTTCGCATGGCTCGTTTATCGTATAAATTTACGTAATGACTTTAAATATTCATGTTTAGAATATATGATATTCCATTCGCTTGTATCGCATGTTTTATGACGGTTTTTGATATGTCCCACTTTGAGTCGGTTTTTCATATGTTATGATTTGAGCACTAATTGTTAAGTACTTTGAACTCTCATTCCCCGGCTACCTCTTCGTTCGTAAGGCTGGAATGTCGGAACGAGGAGTGTATCCTTACTACTTAATTGCATGTGTTAGTGGGCATATGACGACGCTGTTGGGAGGCCAACGCTTTGCGTTGATCGACCCGGCCGTCAAATGTTGTATACTTGCGAGGTGGTGTCATTGCATGTAGTGTACCGCTTGTTTATGATGCTTGTACTCTTTCCGCTTCTTTCGTGAAGGTTGACCGAATTTGGGGTACTCGGCTTCTATTTGGTTGACCGAGTCTTGGATGAGAAACGTTTATCGCATGTCGAATCGAAAAATGTTATTTCGAGAGTCTGGCCAGGTTTAGACTAGGATCGGATATTTATATCGTCGTCCTACCAGGAGGAATTGTGTCTACATATACGAAATGTTAATCGTGTATGCATTCAGGGAAATGTTTATTATCCCGTGGATGAGATTTTAATCATAACGGCTATGTACATGGTGCTAGTGCGTGTCATTTACCGTGAGAGATGTTGTCAACCTATTCGCACGTTTGGATGGATGATTATATGATTGATTATTTTTGATCGTTGGATGACTTGGCATGGTTTGTTTGTCGAGTCTCAATCTTATCAAGCTTATGCCGCTAACGGTGAGATGCAAGCCCTAGTGAGTGTATAGTTGCCTTAGTGTGTCTTCCCCGAGTCTATCTATAATATGATGGTTACGGTTTTGTACTTCATGCACCAATATCTTTATATATTGAATTGCCTATTTATTCTTATCGTATTTCACATGTATATTTATATATATGCATGCTTCTAATTTCGTATTTCCGTTTAAGTATGTTATTTGTGATATGGCTGGGAGAACCCGGAGTTACTCCCCACTGACTGTGGCATTCATGTTTTTAATGGATGAACAGGTTGCTTGATTGGATGGATTTTTGCTAGTTGTTTTTGGTTTCGGGTGTGAGCTAGCGGGCGTTGGCCTTGATGATTCACCCCTACACGTTTCTTAGCTAGTTTGCTAACAACTTTATATTTGATCACGTTTGGAGAGACTGTGTCTCTTTGTAGACTATCCTACTTTAGTTTGTATATATTTGACATTCCTCGTATTTTTATTTGGCATGTAAAAAGGTTTTAAAAATACCGTAATTTCCGCTATATAAATCGCATGCTTGTTATGTTTTATTTCCGCTATCGCGAGGGTTGTCACATATAAGGTACAATATAATGTATTATGGGCCAATGTTGTAAACAAGTGCATTCCTGGCTTTTGAAGGCCGAAAAATAATGGGTAAGTTTCAACTTTCTTTGGAAAAAATGTAATAAAGTTAAGTTTCGGATCGCATCGGATATCCAAAATTTTTTAGACTGGTATCCGATATCCGATCCGTATCCGAAAGGTTCGGATCGGGTATTCGATCCCAATGTCATTTTTGGACCAGGTATCCATTTTTTCAGATCGGATGCGGATCGGATATCAGATCGGTTCGGATAATCGGATGTTTTGCTCAGCCCTAATTGACGTTTACATCATCAAAAATTAATTTTGGAAAATATGATAAAAAAAAATAAAGTATAATATCTTTTAATTATTTTAATATATATTTCGTATATTATATTCAAGGGAAAGTTTATAATTTTTATATAATTTTTTACTTTTCATTAGACAAAAAGGTATTCTAAAAAACAATAATGAACATAATATAATTAGATTTTTGGTAAAAATGTTATCATTAGAGTATAAACTCTAATACTTCCTCCGTTCCATTTGGTTGTATATATTTGCTTTATCACGTATGTCAATGCTCATTTTGTCTTGTTTATATCAGTAGTTACATATTACTAAAAATTATAAAAATTTGATATTAATATTGTACTCGGTAAGACAATTGAAACAAGATCTCACATGACTATTTTTTATGTTATATATTAGAAGTTGTACTAAAGATTCATCTCACCTGTGAATAGTGCCCAAAAAGCAAATGTATACAATCAAATGGAACGGAGGAAGTATAATTTATACATATTTGGTGTAACTCTTAGTATGTTATTTGTTCCACGGCGTAAAGTAATATAGGTATGGTGAATATAATACCTATAAATAGTAGAATGGTTACACAAAGTGAGATGATCTTATGATAACAAATATGAGGAAAATATCATAAATAATACTATGAATCAATAATTAATTATTTTATAGAAAAACATGGTGTACCACTTAGGAT
This sequence comes from Heliosperma pusillum, assembly GCA_022085475.1. Taxonomy (NCBI): domain Eukaryota; kingdom Viridiplantae; phylum Streptophyta; class Magnoliopsida; order Caryophyllales; family Caryophyllaceae; genus Heliosperma; species Heliosperma pusillum. Next base: position 11,143 of record JAIUZE010024480.1, on the reverse strand, counting down.
GTTGTTTGTCCCACTTTAAACAATAATGTATGTGCGGTAAATATACTACGTATAAATAGTACAATTGTTCCATATCGAAAAATTGTAATAAGATAGGGTGATCTTTTGATTATAAATAAAAGACATCCTTGAAACTTAAGTATCAACCCAAAATTTTTTTGAGTCTCTTAAGTATTGTCTTAGATAATACTTATCATATATATATACATTTTAGATATAAAAAAAGTGGAGAATCTTTTAGTTATTATTATATATATTTCCTATATTATAATTAACTGATATTTATAATTTTTATATAAAAACAACCCAATGTGGGAAACATAATGTGTATAATTTTTAGGATTAATTAATGACAATAATTCATACTATGGGTGTCCTTCTTATACTAATCCAAACTATACATTAACTCACTTTAATCCTAACTATCCTACCCCTCTCCATGATTGCACTAGTCCAATATTTTACCTACTAATTCCGGTTAAAGTATATTTTTCTTTATTTAAAATCCATTTGATAATAACCCACCATGGTATCATTTTCAAATACAAACCAAAAATATAAATAAAACCCACAAAATTAAATTACACAATAAAGATAGATTATAATTTTCTACAATTTTAATTCTTTGGGGGTTTTCGTAAGCAAAGGGTGTTTTCAGGACATGACAATGGTGTGGTTTCAAACGGTGGTAGAGCGTACCAATAACAAACAGCGGTTTGATTTCGTCGGCAAAGGAAAGTATCAACAAATGGTGGTGCTTTTTTGTCGCCGGAGTGTTTGGGACCGAATCTTGATTGGTGGAGGTGAAGGGTGTTATGGTCGGTCATCTACTGTTGTTCATGGAAATGTTAATTGTAGCTTTAGTTGGGTTGGAGGGGGCTGAAGTGTGTTAGGAGGAACTTGGAAGGCTCTTTCAATTAACAAAGGAGTTACCTGCTCTTCAGGTAATCAGTAAGTCAGGTGTAATATGAGATGAATGTAGGATAGTTTGAATTAAAGAGAGATCATGCATAGTATGGAGTAATATAAGAATGGCACCGATAGTGTGGATTATTCACATTCATTAATCCTAATTTTTATAATTAAATAATAATTTTGATGATGTACTATTTAGTATGTTATTTATCCCGTATTAAAAAATAATGTAGGTTTGGTGAATATAACACCTACAAATAGAAGAATTGTTTCATATAAGACAATTAGCCTAAGATGGGGTGATCCTATGATTACAAATATGAGTTATATTTCAAATTTATGTATCAATCCAAAATCTTTATAATCTCTTAAGCATTGTCTTAGAGAGCTTAATTCTTGTGTACGTTTGATCAATTTTTGTAAATGTATCAATCAAAACATATGTAAACCTAATACTCTCTCCAATCCAATTCAAACTACCCATTTGCTTTTGGGTGGTCTTCGAGAAAAGACTTTGACCGCGTTTTTCTTCCTTTATATATAGAATTAGTTTACAAAAAATATAATTTTATGAAAGATATTTCCGTGACAAAACCAAATATATTACTTTCGTCTTTCAAAGTTCTTTATATTCCAATCTATAAACGGTAAAAGTTTTGAAAGTTTAACCTCTAAAAAGCAAGTGGGTAGTTTAGATTGGATTGGAGGGAGTAAATGATTTGATTGAGAGAGTCATGTTAACATTTTACTGATCATAATATAGGTCAAATATAACTTGAATTCTGACATAATTAGTGTTATAAGTTAATTATTATAGAAAATTTATGAAAATGACATTAATGTAAACATAAAATCTAGTAGTTATCTATTCCCGTATTTTCGTGACTTTTGCTTTTCTGAAATGAGTAAATGACCCACATACCCTTATAATTAATTCACCTTCACCTTTCACCTTTCACCTGCAAATCTGCAACTATTCAACCTTAACCCAACCATTCTAGACCACCTTAGTGAGATAGTGACGACATGAAATCCCTGACAACGTCGCACCACTACGAGCCTTACCACCTACACACCACTTCTATTATCGATTAACCATCATCGTCCTTCCCCGAGCTTCTCCAGCTACACTTATTACTAACCATCACCGATCCATATTCAATCACATGATATAATCCGTTTTCGACCACCGTCAAATTACAACCTCATTCCAACGCTTAAACAACGGAGTATCTTGATGATGCTTGACCACCACCAAGCAATAATCGCCTTTGCCCACCACTTAATTTGACCTTTAGAATCCGAATTCCTTTTTAGATCTGAACTTTTTAATCATCCTATTCTTTCTTATAATGATGTTAATTTTAGGAAAAATTGTTGATTACAGCCTTTTATAAACATGATTTTGAAAATTACAGCCTTATATAAATATATTTGTAAATTACACCCAATTTATAACTTCTGATGACAATTTACAGTCAAAAATTTCACTCCGGCGGAATTTTTTTAGCAAATTTTGAAATTTGTCATTTAAGTTCATATTTTATGACGAAAATTCCCTTACCATTAAACACTTCCTTGTTATATATATCCTCATGTTTGAATGTTTGAGTTGCTCTATTTCATTTCTCACTGTTAACTCTCTCACTTCTCCCTTTCTTCATCATCTCTCATTCAACTTCGTCTCTCACAATTCTGCTTCTTTTTGTTGTTAACATAAGGCGTCCTTTAGCCCTAAACCCACAGGTATAGATTAATTGTTATTAATTTCATCCATATTGTTTTTATCTCATTTTTCCCCAATTTGGAAATAATTAGGGTTCATCAATTTAGGTGAAATGTCTTCAAGGTTATCTCATAACAATTTTGAGTGAATGCCAAATCAAAATTTAGGATTAACGCCACTAATATATGAATTCAATACAAAAAAATTGAATTTTGAGTGAATTATCACTTACTTTTATCCGACGAACTCTTTGACGAGGTGTCTGCTTTTCCAGACATGCTTAGTTGCAGTAAATCACACAATATAGACTATGTAATTGCAGATTTGATGGAAATATTGATTGAGATTGAGTGAGGGAAGAAGAGGTTTTGCAAGGGGAGTATATGATCAAGACAAGACACAAGCTCAAGACAAGACTCAACATCAACAACATCAAGACAACAACATCATTCAACGCAACAACATCCATTCAGACAACACCATGACTAGTTATGATAATGTCCTATTCAGTCCAAGTAACCACCACTTCAGGCCAGCTAAGACAACACCACACCAACCAGAACAAAGCCTAGCCATCCACTTTCCAAGACTAAGCCACAACAACACACATCCAATAGCAAAACAAACCCAACACAACAATAACAACTCTCAGCCTTAAACAGCCAGTCACAATCTTTCTAAACAGGGTCCATGGGGGTCTCACACATTCAAACAAGCCTAACCAACCATCAACCTTAGTCCTTGGGAAGGTCCTCTACAACTTTTCCCAGGACTTCTCTTCCAAGAAATGCACACACAAAAAGTTAGCTTAGGGACAACTCCAAACTGTCCAGATTTCAGTCCTTTTTGCAGTAGTTAACATGTCACTATCAAACTTTCCTGTTTTGATCAAACAAGCTCGAGGGCCTTTTAGCAGGACCTTTGGCATCCATCCCACTTCAGTTAAGCTCAAGAATCAAGCTTGGAAGTCCACTCCTCCACCAGTTTCAACCTAAACAAACCAATTAAGGCAGATTGTCCCATTAGAACTGCTTTCTACTTTATTGCTTTATTTCTGAACAATGTAGCTGTTATTTCTGTTTCTTTTGCAAGTCATTTGTGGCCCTAGGATGTATTGAACGAGTAGGATGTAATCTCCTTGCCTATATAAGGCCATTTCCTAATGAATGAAAGGCAGATTTGAAGTAAAACATAAAACTGAAACCTTGTTTCTGTTAACATCTCTTGGCTGTGTGCTTGAGACAACTTCCTTTGCTTTGTGCTTGGAAGTGAGCTAAGACCCTTAGTTGTGTGCTGGGATCAAAGTTCATCCCTCAATCATTGGCTTTGTGCTTTGGTTAAGGTTCTATCTGTTCTTTAGCAACCAGTTCAAGCAAAAACAGAGCATTTGCAAAGTGTCTAACCTTAGTTCAATTTGTCATTGTTTATCTTGTCTTTCTGAATAGTTTCATTGCAAATTGGTTATCAGAGCTTTGGTTTGTGAGTTCATTTACCTAACTACATTAAAAATACAAAATCCAACCATGAGTGAAGAGAGAATCACAGGTCTTGAAAACACAGTTTATCTTGTCAGAACTGTAATGGAGGTCTCTAGATCTGTCAATGAACTCCTTGAGGGCCAGCAGAACAATGATACAAGGGGAGGCAGAGGTCGAGGAAGAGGAGCACCTTTCCTACAAGGTGGAGGAAGGAGGAGGCAACATGTAGATCAGTTTGAAATGTCAGACTCAGATGGCTCTGATCAAAGCCTTCTCAGACACCAGGACAAAGACATAAAGGTAGAGATCCCTGACTTTCTAGGTAGCATGAACCCTGATGATTTCCTAGATTGGCTAAGGTCTGTAGAAAGAGTCTTTGAGTTTAAAGGATACACTGATAGAAAGGCTTTTAAGGTTGCTATCATGAAACTAAAAGGCTATGCCTCACTGTGGTATGAAAACATGAAAACCTTGAGGGTTAGGGAAGGGAAAGAACCTGTAAAGTCATGGCTCAAAGTGAAAAAGAAAATGAGAGCTAAGTTTGTCTCTAGGGACTACACTCAGGACATGTTCATTAAGCTTACTCACCTAAAGCAAGACCAAAGACCTGTAGAGTCTTATCTAAGGGACTTTGAACAACTCACACTGCAATGTGAGGTTGTTGAGAAGTCTGAGCAAAAGATAGCAAGGTTCTTAGAAGGCTTGGATGAGATGATAGCTAGTAAAGTCAGGTTACAAAATATATAATCCTTTGAGGAAGCTGTTAACTTGTCCTTAAGAGTAGAAAAGTTGGGAAAAGGGAAGGCCAGTGCCTCTAAGACACCTGCTAGAACCCCTACCTACAAACCTTTTGTAGGAATCAAGATGGGAGAACCTGTGGCTCCTACTAAGGCTCCTTTCAACCCTGATAAAGGCAAGGCTGTTGAGGCAGGCCAAAGGAAGACTACCCCTCTCAAAAAGTGTTTTCAATGTCAAGGATATGGACATTTTGCTAGAGAATGTCCATGTAAAAGAGCTCTGAGCACCCTAGAAGTAGTTCATTGGGGAGATGATGAGGTGTTGGTGTGACACCCTCAAATTTGCGGAAAGAAAAAAAATAATTTTAATAAATAAACAAAGGTGTCATAAATAAAAAGGGTCATAACAAAAGGAAAATAATGTTATACATAAGAATTATACAAGACGGGAGACATATTTCCCGTATAAATACTGAAATAAAAAAGTGTATAATAATATACAATCTAAGAACCGAATATAGGTCCAAGGTAAATACTTCGCTCGCTAGCTCGTCAATGTACCCCAAATATGCATCACCACCTGTTCGACCGCATTAAATATAAACACGGAAGCCACAGTCAGTGGGGAGTAACTCCGAGTTCTCCCAGCCACGAAATGTCGAGTTTAATTAAACATGAATAACATAAAAGCAATGTATATGGAAAATACAAAACCTTAACATATATGATATGCTTTTCATGTTATGAAACAATTAACTAACATATAACCTATCATATGAAAGCTATCATGTGAATCCGATAATAAAATATAACACGAGGTAGGGAAGCTGGTATGCTGGCTCAGCGGTTACCATGTAACATGGCCCTGATACACTCAAACCCTAATCAACACGTAATCATGTGAATCAGTTAACAATCGGGAATCCAAACTCTATCAATCTTAGCCGGCTTGCATCTCACCTTCTAAAACTCATAGAATCATCAAACATGAAAGACCAATCCGTCTACAAACAGGCATAAGTTCTTAGCACGGCCCATAGTCGACTGTAACTCGAGTCTATACCACGAGGTAGGATATACTTAAATATTTAGGCTCAGCGGTGACGCTAATGACATGGCCAAAATACCAAGCACACATCTGGGCTCAGCGGTTACCTTTAAAACATGGCCCAGATCCAAAGCACATATCTTAGCTCAGAGGTTACCCTAATAACAGGGCCAAGATACAACTCTACCCTAATCCTAGACTGCGCAGACCCAGAGAAGTGCGGAAAAACATCGCACCCAAGACTCATCACATGAGTACCCCTAAGGAGATCCACCAAAGGGTTGGCTAGTACTTAAACTGGCTCCATTCCCCAAAGTGGAAGCAATGGCAGCCATACCCCGACTTGGATATAAACCCACCAAGCCGAGACACAAAAGCTATCAAGCAGTGAACTCCATATGCTCGTTAAAGATAGTACGGCCTATCAATGTAATGGTCCAAGCTACTCATTTAGAATTAGAATGGTCAAGACGCCATATACTCATAATTCTCTATGGGTACTTAGTCAACACGACACCAACCATATAATCAAACAGTCACGGGAACAATTTCCTATCATGTGACTAATTGCATATAAATCATAATCAATTAACATATCGCCTCATATTTACTAAGGCTAATTCATTAATTAAATACAACCTTACTTGAAGACAAATCCCCGACCCGAGTCCCGCGACGGGTCATCAGTCAAAACGGGGCTGACTAGATCTTAGTTTGACCAAACCAGTTTGATCAAACCGGCTAGAAACAGAGTCTTTACCACATAGACTTAGACATAAAAGTCAACATATTCATTACATGTTATTTTATTAACTTCTAACATGTGAATTATTATATCATACCAAAACCCGCGTGACTTAAAGGATATTAAATTAAACTACGATTTCGTCTTATAATTTCTAACATGTGAGAAATAATAATTTTATGAAAAACCTTTTTAATTAAATATTTTACTTATTAACATTTCCCACTTGCTAAATATTACAAAACACGATAAAATGACGATAACTCAAAAACCGTCACAAGTCCCAAAGTGGGACCCACGGGCTGATTTTGGGCCGAGACACACATGGGCCTGGACTGGCCCCACGGCCTAGTTTTGGGCTGTTTTGGCCTTTTTATCGATCTTACTAAAAACCGTTTCTAATTATTTCCCGCATGCTTAACATAATTAAAACCCGTCAAAACAACAACCTAACAATCAAACATCGACACAACCCAAAGACCAAAACCCGGACCCACCATGGACCAACCCAGACCGGGTCTGAACCGGCCTGGACCGGCTGGTTTGGTCCGGTTCACAGCCCCCCCTAAACAACCCCTACACGGTTAAACCAACAATCACACCCAAATTAATTCCAACATATTTTAATTATCAAACAACCATTTTAACAACCATCATACAAAAATCATTATTATGAACCATCATCCAAATTCATCAAGAGCACTAACATATTAAAAATACCATACAACATGAAAATCATTACTACTTATCATGTTACTACTAAAAACCATAAATCATAATAACATGACCAAAAACAAAAGATGAACCAAAAAAATAAAAGAAACAAAAGCCAATAAAAGCTATGTAACATATATTCGTCGAGTAACTCGGAATCGTTACCTTAGCTAGCAAGATCAATTAGCACCAAAATAAGAAGTATAAACTAAGAAACCCTCCTACTAATCTGCACCCAAAATATACGAGTCTCCAAACTCGTCTTCAAAATCTTCCCCTATAAGAAATGACAAGAAAAACATTATTAGAACTTAAACTTAATTTTCCATAATTAAATGTTGAAAACGATTTTGTCGGATTTGAAATTAAACCGTACTTGAAGATGGAGAGCGAAGAGGAGATTATAGAAATATAAGTTAGGACGGATTTAATTAAGAAATGAAGGTTTTATGATGATTTTGCTCAAGAACGACGAAGAACAAATGAAGAACGACGAAGAACGAATGAAGAACGATGAAGAACGATTAATTAGATCTTAATTTGATTGATGGTAAAATGAAAAGTTGTTGGTGAGTAATGAAAAGAAAGAAAATATCAAGGCTTAAGAGGGGAAAAAGAGACGTGTGAAATGGAGAGGAATCGGGTCTGTTTTTACGCGATGTGCGGAGTTTAAGTTGACAGACCGATAAAGTTACAAATATCTTAGATATGTTTATTAGTTTAATCATATTAATTAAAAGATCTAATATGAGTGGAAAACAAAATGACCATGGGCGTATGACTCATGTCAAAGTCGGGTGCGAGACTTAAGTTACCCTGGAGGGAAAAAGGGGAATAGTGAAATGACGTTGGGGGTAAATCATTAAAAGTTATTCTTCACTACGTCCGAATAAATTCAAAATAATTATATTAATATCATAAATTTCAAATAAAGCTGAAAAAAATAAAGTAAATTTAGGATTTTTTAAATAAAATTGCGGTCTTCAAAATTACAAGGCGAGTCGGGAAAAAGTCAACGAAAGTCAAAGTTGACTGAAAAGTCAAGAAAAGTCAAAGATGACTTAAAAGTCAAGAAAAGTTTATGACGACTTAAAAGTCAAGAAAAGTCAATGACGACATTTAAAAAGTCAAGAAAAGTCAAAGACGACTTAAAAGTCAAGAAAAGTCAAAGATGACTAAAAACGGGATTTTCATGAAATCTCTCAGAAATTCCAAATACGAACTCGGAATTTCAAAATACGACTCGAAACAATAAATTCTATTTTTAAAAACTTAACCTTGCTGAAAAGTATCCTTAAGAAATTTTACTAGAAAAATTGGGTACTTTTCGGGTTGTTACAATCACCCCTCCTTTTAAAAAGTTTCGACCTCGAAACTTAGAAGAAGGAAAGTAACATATATGTAGGTCTATTTCAAAACTGTTAAAAATATATTCGTAATAAAATTACAGGGTCTTATCACTGGGGCGGAAGGTTCTCGTCTGCAGTTAAGAACATCGACGTCCAAAGTCAAAGACTTAAAAGATACATTTTCGCATCAATAAATGAGAAAACTAGTTATTGAACGTCTCCAATAACAAGTCTCAACACTCCTTGACGGTAAAATACTTGAAATCATAAAACATTTCCGAAAGCTTTTAGTTCAAAAAATTTCATAGTAAAAGTAATAACTCTACTATCTATGCTTAAAATTTCTAACTAAAGCTTCTAATAATCTATTTATAAAAGATGCTATTCGATAGAAGGAACGGAATATTCGAAAGAATAAATCGAATGGAAAGAGGGAAGAAATAAAGAGATTTTGAAAGTTTTCTCAAGGATAGAAACACAACAAGAAGACATTACACGAACGTAGAGCGATTCGAACATCGAAATCACAAATCGTGATAATAGGAGGTACGCCCAAACGATTACAAAGGACTAAAACGGGAAACGATTGAAAGGTAGCGGATTGACTAAAGATCAATTTGAGGAAAGAGAGCGGAATGAATCACAATACTATCTTCCATCTATGATAATTCAAATGTCGATCGTAACTCGACAACACTAACTGCACCAGAATCTAGTCCTTAAGAGAGTGCAATATATCCTCAACATTTTCAATCTTCAGATTCCTACCAAAATATTTCATAAACATGACACATCAAGTAACAACTCCCAATTATTCAAATTCAATTAAAATCTTCTAAGGTCCATCGGTACGGTAAACTCTATAACTAACAACTTATAAAAGATTCATTACGAACTCTAATCTTCTTAGCTCTATTAAAACTCTTATTGGAAACCACCATCAAAATATTTATAATTAGGGAAACAAGACCGCCAACAACCACAAAGTAAAGCAGACTTACTATGAAATCCTTTGATCCAATTTATTCCAAAATTCTTTATCCTAAGTTATCAACAATGAACTTTCTCATCTTCAAAAGTTAAAACACAAATCCTCAAAAGAGATTAGTCACCCAATTTCATTTCACTTAACTTTTGCCAATCATAGGGAAATGCGACCGTAAATCAATTTATTTAGCTCCTTCAAACTCTCCATACATCGGTTTTTGCTTATAACAATATTCCTCAAGTTTGGTCATCCTAATCCAAAATTCCACAAGGTAATTATTCCCATTAGGGTCCAACATTTAAAACAACTATTTTCCCAAGTAACCTTTAAAGAACCACTAAAATCCTTAACCACAACAACCAACCACCATTATGCTTAATTCGATCCTCAAAAGAAATGATATTGCAACTTCAAGTTTTCATAGTCTAAAACCACTAAGAGACTTTCCTCCTAAGTTTATCCTCAAATCACAAGTTCAATCTAACGAACACTAATATTTCCCAAAATTCAAAGTTCTTCCGACTAAGTATAATACACCACAAAAAAATGGGTATGACATCCATAAAAATGTTACAAGAGGAAGGTAAGGATACCAATGTTAAGATGAAGGAACTATCAAGAGAAATTTTCAAGAGGCAAATAGGTTGGAAGAGGAAGAAGCACCTAGATAGAAGGAAGAGAGCATAATACAATAGGGACGAGAGAATTCATAGATAAAGAAGGAATACACTTCAATTAGGCTTGTAAATCTTCAAATCTTCGGTAGAGGATACTCCTTACACACGAGGTCCAACCATCTTCATAAGAAACAAAACAAATTAAGTTACTCCTAACAATTAGCATAAACAAATAGACTACAACTTAATTCCTAATCTACCCATCCTACCATTCTATCTCACCAGTTCATTATTTTATTAAGGTCAAGTTATTTTATACAAGGGTACACAAACGTGCGTCGGGAGCAAAAATGCTCTGATACCAACTGTGACACCCTCAAATTTGCGGAAAGAAAAAAAATAATTTTAATAAATAAACAAGGTGTCATAAATAAAAAGGGTCATTACAAAACGGAAATGATATTATACATAAGAATTATACAAGACGGGAGACATATCTCCCGTATAAATACGGAAATAAAAGAGTGTATAATAATATACAATCTAAGAACCGAATATAGGTCCAAGGTAAATACTTCGCTCGCTAGCTCGTCAATGTACCCCAAATATGCAGCACCACCTGTTCGACCGCATTAAATATAAACACGGAAGCCACAGTCAGTGGGGAGTAACTCCGAGTTCTCCCAGCCACGAAATGTCGAGTTTAATGAAACATGAATAACATAAAAGCAATTAAACAAGAAAATACAAAACTTTAACATATATGATATGCTTTTCATGTTATATGAAACATTAACTAACATATAACCTATCATATGAAGCATCA
>JAIUZE010024474.1:0-15098 GCA_022085475.1 Heliosperma pusillum | reverse complement strand
AAGGAAAGTTGAGTCAAAATGATGATGGACCGGCTTCGTGTTGCTTCAAAGAGTTGGTCCTGTTGCTTATCGTCTGGAATTGCCTTCGAACTTGAGCAAAGTTCATGATGTGTTCCATGTTTCTCAGTTGAAGAAGTATATCAGTGATCCGAGTCATCTTATTCAAGAAGAAGTGTTGGACTTGGAACCTAATTTGGCTTTGGAAGAAAGGCCGATTCGTATACTTGAACGGGCTAACAAACAACTCCGAAACAAGGTGGTGCCTTTAGTTCGTATCCTTTGGCGTTGTGGAAACGTCGAATCAGAAACTTGGGAACCCGAAGCTAAAATGTTAGCTAAATATCCCGAGCTCTTTGCTTGAGGTAAATTTCCTTCTTTATTTCCTCTTTCTATTCGATTTAACCGTTCGAAGATTACATACCTTCTATCGATATTCTTGATGCTGACGAGAACCTGCCGTTCCGTAGATAAGAACCCGTATTTTATTACAAATATATTTTTAACAGTTTTGAAATAGACCTACATATATGTTACGTTCCTTCTTCTAAGTTTCGAGGACGAAACTTTTTAAAAGGAGGGGTGATTGTAACAACCCGAAAAGTACCCAATTTGCTTAAGCAATAGCTTATGGATACTTTTAAGTAGAACTTAAGTTTTTAATATAGGAATTTTTGTTCCGAGTCGTATTTTGAAATTCCGCGTTCGTATTTGGAATTTTTGAGAGATTTCATGAAAAGACCGTTTTTGGTCATCTTTGACTTTTCTTGACTTTTAAACCGTCTTTGACTTTTCCTTGACTTTTTAAAGTCGTCATCGACTTTTTATTTATTTTTAAGTCGTCTTAAACTTTTCTGAACTTTTAAGCCATTTTGACTTTTTCCGACTTTTTAGTCGATTTTGACTTTCGTTGACTTTTCCCGACTCGTCTTGAGATTTTGAAGACCGAAATTTTATTTAAAAAAATTATATTTTTGATTTATTTTTATTTATATTTATTATGATTTATCATAATTTAATATAATTATTTTGAATTTATTCGGAATTTAAAGAATAACTTTTACGGTTTTTAATCGAACGTCAGTTAACTATTCCCGACGCATCGTAATGCGCGCAACAAAATCGAAACTCGACTTTGGCATGAGTCACCCGCGCGTGTCATCGCTTTCCACTCACCATTAGATATTTTTAATTGAATCGATTAAATAATACAATTCTTAGATAATTTGTTACTTATCGAGCCGTCAAACGGAGATTACGCACATCGAGCAAAAACAGACCCAAATCACCTCAAACCACACGGCTCCTTAAAGTCCTCTAATGGCCTTGATATTTTGATTACTTTTGATTACAATATCATAATATCTAGATCACTATTCGCTTTATCGATCAATTAACGAAAATTACGCAAAACGCTCGAAATCAGACCCGACAATCACAATTCCACACGGCACACTTACCCACTCTTAAGCTTTGATATTTTCATTATTTTACATTTTAATCTCATAATATCTTGATATTAACTTTATCGTAAATTATATTTAATCGTTTACCGTAAAAACAATTATTAAACGCGAGTCAATTACGGAACAACAATTTCAAAACTCAACACCTTTATGTGTCTATAAACACACGGCACACACCCACCCATATGACTCACAAACAACTTTTCATTTTACAACAAATCAAAATAAGATCAAAACCTCACTTTATTTAATCGTTCTTCGCGTTCTTCATCGTTCATCTTTAGTTCTTCATCGTTCTTGAGCAAAACCTCCATAAATCTTTCATTTCTTAATTAAATCCTTCCTAATTTATATTTCTAAGATCTCCTCTTCGCTCTCCATCTTCACGTATGTTTTATTTTCAATTCCGTCAAGATCGTTTTCATCATTTAATTATGGAAAATTTAGTTTAAGTTCTAATAATTGTTTTCTTGTTATTTCTTATAGGGGAAGAGTTTGAAGACGAATTTGGAGACTCTTATATTTTGGGTGAAGACTAGTAGAAGGGTTTTCTTAATTATTACTTCTTATTATTTTGTGCTAAGTGATTTTGGCTAGCTAAGGTAACAATTCCGTTTTACTCGACGAATTAATGTCACATAGCCTTAGTTTTGTTTTGTAGCTTTTAGTTTATGTTCATGTTATGGTTATGTAGGATTTTAGTTAGTAACTTAGCCTTTAGTTTTATTTATTTGGATTTTGGTTCATCTTTATTTTTGGTTCATGTTTTATGATTTATGGATTTTTAGTTAGTAATATGTTAAGTAGTGATTTTTATGTTGTTTTATGATTTTTGATGATTTTTATGTTGTATGGAATTTTTATGTTGTTTTATGATTTTTGATGATTTTTATGTTGTATGGAATTTTTATGTTGTTTTATGATTTTGATGATTTTTATGTTGTATGGAATTTTTATGTTGTATTATTGTTCTTGATGATTTTTAAGTTGTAGTGAATTTTTATGTTGAATTATTGTTCTTGATGAATTTTTATGGTTTTCATAAGTTATGATTTTTTTTATGTTGTTTATGAAATGTTAACAAATTTAGTGTTCTTGAAGAATTTTAATGATTTTTACTAAGTTATAATTTTTATGTTGTTTATGGAATTTTAACAAATTTAGTGTTCTTGAAGAATTTTAATGATTTTTACTAAGTTATGATTGTTATGTTGTTTAGGAAATTTTAACAAGTTTGTTGTTCTTGATGAATTTTGATGATTTTTAACAAGTTATGATTTTTATGTTGTTTATGAAATTTTAACAAGTGTAGTGTTCTTGACAAATTTTTGATGATTTTCATAAGTTATGATTTTGTATGTATGTTAGTTAAAATGGTTGTTTGATGATTAAAACATGTTAGAAATTAATTGGGTGTTGGTTTGATGGTGAACCGTGGGGAAGGGGACTGAACCGGACCAAACCAGGCCGGTCCAGGCCGGTTCAGGCCGGTCTGGGTTGGTCCAAGGTGGGTCCGGGTTTTGGTCTTTGGGTTGTGTCGATGTTTGATTGATTGGTTGTTGTTTTGACGGGGTTTAATTATGTTAAGCATGCGGGAAAATATTAGAAAACGGTTTTAGAAAAGTTAAAGCAAAACAGCCTTTTTGAAACCAAAACAGCCCGTGGGCCCATCCAGGCCCATATTGGGTCCGGCCCATTTCAGCCGTGGGTCCCACCTTGGGACTTGTGACGGTTTTTGAGTTATCGTCATTTTTATCGTGTTTTGTAATATTTAGCAAGTGGGAAATATTAATAAGTAAAATATTTAATTAAAAAGGTTTTCATAAAATTATTATTTCTCACATGTTGGAAATTATAATACGAGATTAAGTTTACGTTGAAATCGTTTAAGTCAAGCGGGTTTTGGGTATAATATGATAATTCACATGTTAGAAGTAGTAATAAAATAACATGTAATGAATATGTTGATTTTATGTTTATGTGATAAAGACTCTGTTTCTAGCCGGTTTGATCCAACGGGTTTGGTCAAACTAAGATCTAGTCAGCCCCGATTTGACTGATGACCCGTCGCGGGACTCGGGTCGGGGATTTGTATTCAAGTAAAGTGTATTTAATTATTGAATTAGCCTCCTTGTAGATATGAAGGCGAGATGATATTTGATTATTATTTGATATGCAAATAGTCACATGATAGGATGTTTCCCGTGACTGATTTATTATATGGTTGGTGTAGTGTTGACTAAGTACCCATAGAGAATTATGGATATATGGCGTCTTGACCATTCTAATTCTAAATGAGTAGCTTGGACCATGACATTGATAGGCTCGTACTATCTTTAACGAGCATATGGAGTTCACAGCTTGATAGCTTTTGTGTCTCGGCTTGGTGAGTTTATATCCAAGTCGGGGCATGGCTGCCTGATCAGTTTTGGGACTGGAGCCAGCTTAAGTACTAGCCATCTCTGCTTAGGGGGTCGCCTAGTAGAGTTTCTCATAGACGGTTATGTCATGGGACGGGGAGCGGAATAGCTGTTGTCGCTAGGTCTGATCAGTCTAGGGCTAGGATATGTTTTCCTACCTTGTGGTATAGCCTCGAGTTACAGAAGTAGTATATCGCCGTCCTAAGAACTTATGCCTGTTTATAGAAGTATCAGTCTTTCATGTTGGTATGATTCTATGAGTTCTAGAAGGTGAGATGCAAGCCGGCTAGGATTGATAGAGTTTGGATTAACGGTTGTTAACTGATTCACATGATTACGTGTTGTTTAGGGTTTGAGTGTATCAGGGCCATGTTACTTGGTAACCGCTGAGCCAGCATACCAGCTTCCCTACCTCGGTTATATTTTATTATCAGTTTCACATGATAGCTTTCACATGATAGGTTATGTGTTAGTTATTTGTTTCATAACATGAAAAGCATATCCTATATGTTTAAGTTTTGTATTTTCCATATACATTGCTTTTATGTTATTCATGTTTCATTAAACTCGACATTTAGTGGCTGGGAGAACTCGGAGTTACTCCCCACTGACTGTGGCTTCCGTGTTTATATTTAATGCGGTCGAACAGGTGGTGATGCATATTTTGGGTACATGACGAGCTAGCGAGCGAAGTATTTTACCTTGGACCTATATTCGGTTCATAGTTTGTATATTATTAGATACACTTTTATTTCAGTATTTATACGGGAGATATGTTTCCCGTCTTGTAGATTTATTTTGTATAATAGTATTTTCGTTTTGTAATGAACCTTGTTATTTATGACGCCCTTGTTATATATTATCATCTTTTATGTACTTAAATAATTTTTTTTCTTTCCGCAAATTTGAGGGTGTCACATTGAAGGTCTCCACCTACAAATAGACAACAGAAGATGAATATATTTCATCTTTGAGAAAGACGGATAAATTGAAAATGAGAAAGACGGTAATTTTATTACCACTAAAGGTAGAGGACGATAAGAGGGGAAGATTATGATGAAAATTAAAGGATTTGAGTGAGTAATGAAGGAGTAGTGGTGAACTTGAGTTTGATCAAAAATGGGGTTTAGGGTTTGGGTTACTTGGTGAGGAAGAAGGTGAGTGGAAAAATGAATAAGGGAGTTAGGGTTATAAGGTGAGTGAGTGGAAAAATATGGGGAAAAGGCCCAAAAACAGCTTAAGGCGTAACCCACACGGAATTTCGGGTAGAGTCTGAATACGAACTCGGATTTGTTAAATTAGACACGGGAAACTAAGTTCTAGACTAAATCTAAAATTACGCTAACTAGTAAGGGGTGAGGGTACGTATTAGGAAGTTCTTTAATCAAACACCTAATCCTGCCCGCCTCGATAGCGGCCTCTACTAATGATTAGGGAAACTCTTCTGTTATCGATGTATTGTCGGTTATATGCATGCAATGCAACATCCACGTTTCAATCCTAACATGTGAACTTAGACAATTCGGTTGACATGTAGTTTAGAAATTAATTAGGCCGAAGTAGGATTTAGGATTGATTTCATGTGAGAAAGCATTTAAATAATCTGAATATTAAATAGAACTATAAAAGAAATATTACAAGTGATTACAACGAATACGGGATTTATGTCGGAAATATGCTTGAAAGATTAATTTAAATAAAGAAAGGAATTAATAAAACTAAAACAAATCAGATTAGCAGCGATAATATGAATATTAGTCAGTTTATTACTTAATTAAACTATGTCAAAGCGAATCAAGAAGATCGAAGACAAAAACCAGCGCGAAACAGGCGCAGCAAGTCATGCGTCCTCAGGAAGAGGCGCATCAGACCTTGCGTCTGTTCCTGACTTGGGTTCTGGTTGTGAAGCCAGAATCGCAATCAGTTAGTGTTCGTTGGTGATTTACGGTTTATTAATCATCTACAAGTCGAATTTAAATGATTTAAGTCGTATTAATTATATCAAAGACGAATCTAGAGATTTGATATGGACAAATCTAACCTCTAAAGAAAAACACTGATAGATGACAAAAACCCACTAATATTGCTTATTAGGAATTTAAGTTAAGAATTAAATAACATGTAATAAGAAAAGTAAATGAAATAATGAAAGAAAAGGTTTTGAAATCGATTTTGACATAAATCCGACATGAACCTTATATTAGTTAAAATAAAGTACAATAAAAAGACGGGATTAAACACCCTCAGACTTACATGCTGATGAAACGAGATATGAACTAAAGTTAAGTTTTAGCGACGGTTCGACTCGATTTTAAAGAAAGTGCCCTCGTAAGAGGAACGATCGATTAATTAACATTGATTATTGTTGTGTTGGTCAAATTGGTTGGTCATTGCAATAACGTGACAGGTACCCATAAGGATCTGAGCTTACGTGGTCGATTGATTAAGCACGTAGTTGTCTAAATGCTAACAACAAGGTCTAGAACACAAAGAGAGAGAAAAAAGGGGCAGAACACTCGTGTGCCTTGAAAATGTGCACGAACCTCTCCTTATATAGGAAGAAATCCGAAGAATTTTGGAATGGCTCGAACACGGAAAGAAATCTAGAAATTTTCCGGAAACAGGCAAACTGAGCTGGGGAAGAGGCGCAGCAGGAACTGCGACCCTTGGAAGAGGCGCAGCGCCTGCTACGTTACATCCTGGGATGCCTCCTAATTTGAAAGAAATATTTACGCGTTTCTTAATGGGAATTGCGGTAGACTTCGAATTTTCTTCTAAATAAAATATGAATATATTTTACCAAAAAGGATAAGTTTTAAATATCCAGAATATTCTTGAGCGCTCAGGCACGGTTTTAAAAGACGGTTTATAGAAAATAAAGCGGTTTTTGACCCGGATTCCAAAATGACTCTAATGACTGTTAAAACGACACTATAGCTACGTAGACGACGACCAAGGGGTAGACACAACTGTTTGAGCTATCACTAGACGATAAACTTAAGAATTGTCACAAATCTTTTCGCATACCAAACATGCTGCCCAATCATCACTGGGTGGTTGGCGAAAGGTGTAGATTCGAGGTATCTACACAGCCCCCACTTTGACTGAGGCATCAGGTCAATCGAAGATTACAACCTGACGACTATAAAGACGCGAGGCAGCTCAAGGGGTATGAACCAAGGACATGTCGTCGCGAAATTTTTAAAGTTTGTCGACTGTCGGGGAGGGTCGTTAAAAGTCTGTTAGACTACGTACGAAAGCTCGCCAGCCATACGAAGGAGTCATACATGAGAATCTTCCTCTAAGGTTGCGATGTGAGGCTCGCCATCCATTGCATTGGGCGCGTAGTGAATCTTGCCAGCTGTTGAATGGACACGTGATGAAGCTTGCCAGCCGTTGAAAGGGCGCGTGATGAAGCTTGCTAACCGCGGGGGATAAGGTGCGTAATGAGGCTCGCCAGCCGTTGAGAATCAACTTTTCTCTGTCTTCAAGTGAACTCTCGTTGGGGAAAGGGTGCGTGTTGAAGCTCGCCAGCCGCTGAAAGAGGTGCGTAGTGAAGCTCGCCAGCCGTTGTAAGGGCAATTTGTGAAAATCTTCATGCGTCTGTCTTCAGGCGGACTCTCGTTGGAATAGAGTGTACGTGAGAAAATGTCTGCGCCTGTCTTCAGGCGGACTCTTGCTGGGGGATATACATGTTAAAGTAGAATTCTGTTGCGGAAAGGGTGTACGTAATGAGGCTCATCATCCGTTGAGTGGGCGCGTGATGAAGCTCACCAGCCGTTGTATGTGAGAATCCACCTCTTGTTGGAGAAAGATATATATTGAAAAGGATTTGGGCCCACAAGCAAGAAACTTGTAATAACCAAACTCTGTTGGGGAAAGGGCGCAGCAAGAGCTGCAACTCTGTTGGGGGTTGCTCGAAATCGCTTGAAAATTTGCTTGCCCTTACTTTAATTCGGTGAGGATTGCTTTACGTTGCTAAAATCGCTTGAAGTTAATTGACGTGCTGAAACCGCTGAGGGTTACTTGACGTTGCTGAAATCGCTGAGGATTGCTTGACGTTGCTGAAACCGCTGAGGATTGTTTGCTTGGTTGTGGGGAGCAACATCCTGATGATAGAAGGTGGGCTTGTGGATTATATGTCCGAAAATGGAAAGTCCCATGTTGAGATAATAAGCGCGGTATGAAGTGCGATTCTTGGAGGGGCTTCCTTCACTGATTACGGTAATCATTTGCTTGTTGCATGTTTGTTTGAATTGATCTGAGAAGTGACGAATGATCGTCAATTGATGAGCCATTTGATCTATGTAGGAAATTGAGGTGGCAGGCGTTGAGCCTCCAGCTTACCTCGAGGAGTTGGAGTACAATTTTCCAGTTTTGGCTATTCCATAGGAATGCACTTGATTTGAATGCTAGTGGTACCGTCTTGGTATACAGCATTAAGGAGGGTGGCAAATTGGATAAGGGCTACAGCCCTTGAGACAATCGTAGGTGGCCGGTATTGATAGGTATGAACCTCTCGTTCCTTGTTAATTTTGAAGAGAAGTAATTTCTTTGTAGATAGTCTTGGAGCGCAAGCTAGCAGATTCCTGGGAGGAGATAGCATGTGTGACAACCCTCGCGATAGCAGAAACAAAACATAACAAGCATGCAATTTATATAGCAGAAAATACGATATTTTTGAAACTTTTTACATGCTAAAAGAAGAGTACGAGGAAAGTCAAATAATTACAAGCTAAAGTATAAAATACTACAAAGAGACGTAATCTCTCAAAACGTTATCAAACATCAAAGTTGTTTAGTAAACTAGCTAAGAAACGTCTATGGGTGAATCGTCGAGGCTAACGCTCGCTAGCTCACACCCGAACCCAAAAACAAGCCAAATCCATCCAAGCAACTTGTTCATTCATGAAAACATGAACGCCACAGTCAGTGGGGAGTAACTTTTGGTTCTCCCAACCATATCACAAATAACATACTTAAACGGTAATACACATGTAGAAGCATATATATATATATATATATATACATGTGAATTACGAGAAGTATAAATAAGCATTTCAAAGTATTAAGATATCGGCGCATTAAGTACAAAACTGTAAGCATCCGATTATAGACATACTCAAAGAAGACACCCTTAGGCAACTATATACTCACTAGGGCTTACATCTCACCGTTAGTGGCATATACTCCGTACTTAATAAGATAGAGACTCGACATATAAACCGTGCCAAGTCATCCAACGGTCACAAATAATCAACTAATAAACATCCATCCAAACATATGAATATGGTAACATAATCTCTCACGGTAAATGGCACGCACTAGCATCATGTACAATAGCAAGACAAGTCAATGGAAGCCCACGGGATAAGACGTTTCCCGAAACCATATACGATAAGACGTTTCGTATACTCATAACCTAGACAAACATGTTCACGGGATAAGACGTTTCCCGGAATCGTGTACGATAAGACGTTTCGTACACACAAGACTCTAATCTTCCCAGTAGAACGACGATAATAATACAGTCCTAGTCTAAACCTGGCCAGACTCTCGGGATAAGACATTTTCCGATTCGACATGTGGTATGACGTTCCACATCCAAGTCTCGATCATACAAAGACGTCAAGTACCCCAAATTTGGCTAAACCACACGAAAGAGGCGGAAAGAGATCTATAGTCAAAAGTCAAGCTAGTACGCTACATGCAATGACACCACCTCGCAAGGATACAACATTTGACGGTCGGGTCGATCAACGAATTGAGTTCGCCTCCTAACAACGTCGTCATATCCCCACTAAACAAATGCACAACGGCATCATGGTTACACTTCACCGCTCCGACATTTAAGTCTAACGAGTATAAAGTATGACCGAGAAATGAGAGTTCATAGCGCTCAACAAGTAGAGTTCAAATCAAATACATAAGGTAGAACCGACTCAAGAGGGGGCATATCAAAAACCGTCAAAAAACATGCGATATAAGCGAGTGGAATATCATATATTCTAACAATGATTATTTAATGCTATTATGTAAATTTATACGATAAACGCACCATACAAACTATTATAAGTGAATGTATAAGAAAAGAAATGAAGGAAAGATCACAGGGGGTGCCAGCCAGTCAAGGGACTGGCCGATGGCTACCCGTGTAACACCCGCAAATGTACCCTATTTTTCTAGTAAAAATATTTTACGGATACTTTTCAGCGAAATTTAGTTTTAATCATAAATTTAATTTTCAGAGTCGAATTTAGAATTTCCGAGTTCGTATTTGGAATTTCCGCGAGATTCCATGAGAATCCCGTCTTAAGGCGAGTTTGACTTTTGTTGACTTTTTCCTTACATAACTCATACTACCTCCCTTAACCTATTTTCATTCATTCAACACATTTCAACTTTACTTCTTCTCTAAGAAATCAAAACCCTTGCCTCCCTCTTTGATCCATTCTTATAATCATCGTATCTCATTCGTTTTCCGCTCAAATTCACGTAAGTTCGTCTTATTCTTCCCCCTCATCTTCCTCTATCCGTATTGGTAATAAAATTACCGTCTTTCTCGCTTTTTAAATTATCCGTCTTTCTCAAGGTGAAATATATTCATCTTTTATTACCTAACTGTAGGTGGAGACTACTAGGAAGGCTTAGTAATCGATTAAAGACGCGTAAAGGTAACGGTGAAGGGTTACTCGGTATCATTTACGTGTTTTACATGCTTCATATGCTAGAATTCGTATTTAGAATACGATTAGAAAGCTTAGGATTCATGTTATTGATGATGAATGTTGTTAGTTGATGATTGTTGATGATGAATATTGATTGTTGATAGTTAATAGAAGTAGATTATGAGAATTGAATATGATTGAATGCTTGATGAAGTTCTCGGGTGAACTGGTGCTCCTGGCCGAATTACCGGCTGCCGGTCAAGTGGCCGGCTGGAAATTCACTGCACCGACCCTTTTTCGTAGAATGATCATATCTCCTTTGTTACTTGCTTTTTTTGGGCTTGTGACCTATCGTTGGAACCGTAAGAGGATAAGCTATCACCTTGACTTGAAATTTCTGCATTGGCATATCTAGAACTCTAGTAATGACCGTTTGAAGTGGACCCTTGTTTTAGTTAGTTTCCAAACTTGCTTTTTGTGTGTAGTTGTGCTCCGAGCCGGGGTACCGGCCGCCGGCCTCCACACCGGCCTGGATCACGGCTGTGTTTTTCTCCTATAATTTCTAAAACTCGTAATTTAAAACAGTTCGCATTGTTTCGTTTATCGTATAATTTTACGTAGTGACTTATAATATTCATGTTTTTGATATATGATATTTCATTCGCTTGTATCACATGTTTTGTGACGGTTTTTGCTATGTCCCACTTTGAGTCGGTTTTTACAAATGATACGGTTTGAGCACTCTTTTGTCTTGTGCTTTGTACTCTCATTCCCTTGGCTACCTTCACGTTCGTAAGGCTGGAATGTCGGAACGGGGAGGTATCCTACTGCTTAAATGCATGTGTTAGTGGGCATACGACGAAATTGTTGGGGAGGCGAACGCTTTGCGTTTGAGCGACCCCGGGGGGCCGTTCTCAAATGTTGTGTACTTGCGAGGTGGTGTTATTTGCATGTAGCGTACCGCTTGTTATGTGGCTCGAGCTTTTTTCCGCCTCTTTCGTGAAGGTTGACCGAATTTGGGGTACTCGACGTCTTTGTATGATCGAGTCTTGGATGTGGAACGTCTTACCACATGTCGAATCGGAGATATGTCTTATTCCGAGAGTCTGGCCAGGTTTAGACTAGGACCGTATTATTATCGTCGTCCTACCAGGAGGAAATTAGTCTACGTATACGAAATGGATTGAATCGTATATGCGTTCAGGGAATGCTTTTCTCCCGTGGATGCCTGTTAATCATACTTGCCATGTACACGGTGCTAGTGCGTTTCATTTACCGTGAGAGAGGTCGTCATTGTATTGTTATGTGTGGATGGGTGATTAAATGATTGATTATTCATGGTCATTCCATGACTTGGCATGGTTTGTTTGTCGAGTCTCAATCTTATCAAACTTATACCGCTAACGGTGAGATGTAAGCCCTAGTGAGCGTATTCGGTTGCCTAAGAGTGTCTTCCCCGAGTCTTTGTATAACATGATGGATTCGGACTTGTACCTCTTATGCTTTTATCATTATATATTGAATTGCCCATCTATCCTTATCGTAACTCACATGTATATCTATATGTATGCATGCTCTACTTTTGTATTTCCTTCTATGTACGTTTAATGTGATATGGCTGGGAGAACCCGGAGTTACTCCCCACTGATTATGGCGTTCATGTTTTTCATGAATGAACAGGTTGCTTGCATGGATGGCTTTTTGCTTGACATTTTGGGTTCGGGTGTGAGCTAGCGGGCGTTGTCCCTGGATTAAAACACCTCTAGACGATTTTAGCTTGTTTACTAAACACTTTTACTTGTTAACTTTTTGGAGAGACTTCGTCTCTTGATGTAGTATAATTCGTACTTTAGTTTGTAATATTTGACACTCCTCGTATTCTTTCCTTGCATGTATAAAGGTTTTTAAAACTTCATATTTCCGCTATATAATTCACTTGCTTGTTTGTTTTATTTTTCCGCATTCGCGAGGGTTGTCACAGTTGGTATCAGAGCTTAAACGCTCCCGACGCACACACGTGAACCCTAAACTTAAATTACTTGACCTTGAAATAATAAATGAGAGATGGGTAGACTTAAGGACCTAAGGTGGTAGTCTTTGGTGTACTTGATGTTTGTTAGGTTCTAACTTGTTTGTTGATTGTGTTGAGTGATGTTTTGTTTGTTTGTATCTACCGTCTTGAGGTGGACCATGTGTTACCTAGAAGAAGTATCCTCTACCGAAGATTGAAGGTTGACAAGTCTAATTAAAGTGTATTTCTTCCTCATCTATGAATTCTCTCATCCTTATTATATTATGCTCTTTTCCTTCTATCTAGGTGCTTCTTTCTCTTCTATCTTGTTTGCCTCTTGGAAATTACTCTTGATAGTTTCTCCATCTTACCATTGGTATCCTTACCCTCCTCTTGTAACATTTTTTTGGATGTCATACCCATTTGTTTGTGGTATATATATTATACTTGGTCGGAAGAACCTTGAATTTTGTGGAATATTAGTGATTGTTAGAATGAATTTGTGATTTGAGGAAAATGGTGTAGATCTAAATTCACCCTATAATGATGATTGGTTGTAACTCTAAGGAAAGGTAGTAAGATAAGTTTGATAATTTTAATGCTTGATGCTTGTCATGACTAATGTGTGGATAGTTCATGATATTGATGGTGTAAGGTTGAATGAGTTGGCTAAGACTTCATAACCCATTAGCGATTTAATCTTTTGAATTAAGGAGTTTGAATGATGCCTTGAGTTGTAAAATGCTTTTGAGACTAAGTGACTTCTTGTGGATTTTAGTTTATGTGTTAGAGTATAGGCTTGGTGAAAAAGCATTTGGCTATAGTTCTAGGATTTAAAGATATGATCTTATCTTATGGTATCGGAGACTCGTTTGAAGTAGTAAGGTTTCGTTATAAGTTGAACCATATTACTTGAGGATTATAGATATGAGTGAGATTCGATGTTGTGAACTATGATGGAAAGACCTTGGGACGTTAATGATGATGTTTGACTTGAGGTTGTACTTTGATATTAATGAACTCGTGGGCTATAGACTTGAAAATGACCGAGTATAAGAGAATATTTTTTAGTCCTTCAATTAAAGAAATCTTTGAGGTTGTGTTGAATATTTGAGCTAAAGGAATGTTACAATGCTTGAGTTACAATTCCACATTTGGGAATCCGTGTGATATGAAAGGATGGATGAATTGGGTTGTAGTCGATTTGTCGAATTTTGGCGTACCTTACGTTGATGATTGTGGTACGATGGTCCCTTGTAAGAGACCTTTGTTTGGGATGAGTTGCTTTACTATCACCCTAAGTCTGAAAGGAGAAATTTTGTGGATTAAACCTTAAACCTTTACTCGTGCCATCATTCCTTTTCAATTCCATTCTTGAATGTTTTTGTCAAGATTGATCTTTAAGAAATCGCATGCTCGTATCTTCTTTCTTACTCGGATAGCTTCATAACTCTACTATCTGCTATGTCTCTTCCTTGACCTCGTTATCTTTAGCGCTCCTCTCTTGTAATCTCGTGCCTTATTTATTCTCGTGTTCTCCTTGAGATTCCTTATCGTTTTCTATCTCGTTGCTCCTTCTTCTTTTCTCTAGTGGATTGGACATTCCATTTGTAAGGCTCAAAGAATAAGCGTGATGTAATTTAGGATTCTTTAGCTAGAATATGTGTCCTTGGATTGAGCAAATTTCATGTTATAATTCATCATGGGAAATAGGACTTAAGCTCTAGGATGAATCCTAATAGTGATAATGTATCTTCTCCTAGTAGTTTTGGATTTGGAACTTGGTACTCTAGTGTTATTTTGAGAATTTAGTTAATCAAGATAATAATTCGTTGTTGTTGGGTACTATAACGGTTGCTTGGTATGTCATTTGGGAATTAGATGTCTCTAATTGGTGGATTCCAAAAGAGACTTTGCTTTAGGGTAATTGAGTTGGTACCCACGGTTTGAGGAATATTGTCGTAAATGAAAATCGATTCATTTTGAGTTTTAGATGATTTAAAGGATTTGAATGGTTGTCTGATTTCCAAGTGATTGGCCATTTGTAGTTTGGAATTAGTAATTCTCTTTTATTCTTAAGGAATCATAGTTTGAGATTGGGAAATGTTTGTTGCAAGCTTTGGATAATGAATGCTCAGTTGTTATGGATTATAGAGTTAGAATGGTGAACCCATTCATCTTGAGGATTATAATCACCATAGTTTGCTAATGTGACTATTTATATTTGACGCTTCGAGCGTAGTAATGATCGAATTGAGGATTTTAGGGCGTATTAAAGAATTCTTATAAGCGATAATGGATTGTGGATTTTTCCTTGTCGTGAGACTTTGGATGAGACTAGTTGGATCTTAGATAATTATGTTTGGTTGCGTGGATTGTGTTTTGATTTTCGAGGATGAGAAAGTTCATTGTACATTTAGGATAATGAGTTTGAAGTAAATTGGATTAAAGGATTTCATGGTAAGTCCTTTACTTTGTGGTTGTTAGCGATCATGTTTCCATAGATAAATATTTTGTTGAGTAGTTTCTAGTAAGA
>JAIUZE010024469.1:0-34026 GCA_022085475.1 Heliosperma pusillum | reverse complement strand
AAAAGGTCAAGGGGGATAATGAAAGTCAAGTCATAGGCCAAGGGAGATGAAACGAAAGTCAAAGCACCAAGAACACTATATACCCGATCGGGTAAGTAGTGTACCCGATCAGGTATCCTTGCTGTTCTGAGCTTTTGCTTCGACTTCCTTTATTTTGTCCTATATGTTTAATGTATGACCCCTCCCCCACGAAACCTACTTCTATATAAGAATGCCTCAGCCACAACATCTCAACACACTTCTCTACACTTCTCTCTTTACAATTAGAAACCCTAGATTAGGAGGAGAGAAACCTAGCCTCTCTTCTCTTGTCTAAATCATTTTTCTTCTTTTCTTCTTTCCTTTTTGTCCTTAGTTTCTTAGTTTATTTCTGATTTCTCTACATCAAATCCTTAGCCTAGATAATTAAAAATTCCATCCTTGTAATCTACTTTATGTGGTTCAAGTATTGTAATTTGTGGATCGACTATTCTATGCAAGGAATTTCTATTACGGTTGTTTATGTTTCATCATTGTCGTTGTTGATCGTCATCTAGGTATTCCTATTCTACCTTTTGTTTAAAGTCTTTATGTTTCTTATTTTATTGCTATTTTCCTTATATGTTATTTTAGATTCAATTTCAATATCGTTGTAATCATTTCATTTCCCTAGATCGTCAATTTAGCGTCGTTATTATCGCCAATGAAAGAGTCTTAAAATATTTTCAAAACCAAATAAACATGTCAATCCTAGTTTTTATTATTAACATCATCTTAGATTTAAACATCACAACGAGTGAGTAGTCGTTTTTCTAGGGTGTAGGGTAGCCATGTAGGTTGATTAAAAGATGACAATTGGATAAAAGAAATTGTGCTTTTAAAACATCGTGTCTATGCATGTTTCGACTATAACGATAGTTAACTATTCCTGATCAAAATCATTGACTAAAATGGAATTCTTTTCCAAAGTAGAAATACGTGAATTGAATAGACAAAGCATGACATAGTAGATTAGACCTAGTTAATTGCCTAAAAGCCTGCTAGACCATCTGATCTATGATTGTAATGAACACATCATTGTTACGAACTCATAATGAATTATTTGCATGTTCTAAATCCAATTTAATCAATATGTTAATCTACATGTGTGAACCTACTTCCCTAGATTCTTTTTATCATTGTTAATTCATCACCTGCTTTATTTTTTTCTTTTTGATTTGCTTTTATTTTGTTTTCATTTATGCTTTTTACTAGTTTAGAAATCAAACCCCCAAAACCCAGATACTCGTTAGATAAGACCCAATTGCATGACATTTCACATTCTATAGGAAACACCATCTCCCTGAGGATCGACCCCTACTTCCCTAATTACATTAATTTGTTATTAGCTTAGTCTGGGTAATTATCTTTGACCCGAGCTTGCGACAGGCCCGATCAAATTTTGGCGCCGTTGCTGGGAAGCACGGTTTAGTTTTACTTTTTCTTGTGATTTTTATTGCAATTAGTTTTATCTAGTCTTTAGGAACCCAAATTCCTTCAGACCTATCTTGATTTTTCATGTTAGCTTTTCAATCTTATGCCCAGATCTTCTAGACTAGGGACCCCTATCTCTTTAGACCCCGATCTAGAAAGGACTCTGCGTAGGAGACGGAAGCTATTCAATGAAATCTCAAAAGCTTCTAAAACTTCAAGTTTAGACCGTATTCGTGAGAATTACTCGGATATTTTATCTAATCTTGAAGGAGAAGAAGATCCATTCTCATCTCCATTCTCAAAAACCAATCAACCTTCAAACAACGCTCCATCTTCATCTTCACAAAAGAAAATGGTTCGACTTTCAGACCATTCCAAACCAACTGCAGATACACTTCCAAGGGGTATTGCTACACCCCAAATCACAGGCCAAAACTTTGAAATCAAACCTGCCTTCATCAGTTTAATAGAAAGAAGTCAATTTTGGTGGCAATGCCACAGGAAGATCGCAACCTTCATATTCAAAACTTCTGTGACTATTGCTCCACAATTAGACAAACTGGAGTATCTCAAGAGCAGATTAGGGAAATGCTCTTTCCCTTCTCTTTAACAGGAAAGTGCAACAGGAGTTCAATGCCATGTTCAAAGACAAGACCAATCAACCTCTGATCAGCCTAGCCAGGATTCAATGCCAAACCTACCCTATGTCAAAAGCTACCTTAATGCTTTGTACAGCCCAGGTCCAAGCCACCACACAAAGACACGAGCCAGTGGTAGCCATGACACGAGCCAAGACCAACCAAGCCACAAAACAGACTCACAAAACAAGCCAACAAAACCTTTGGAAACTCAGCCAGCAGCAGTGCCTTGGGGAGGGTCTCAGGGCAACTTCCAAGCTTAGGGACTCCAAACCAACTATGGGGCATGGTACTAGGGAGGGTCTACTATCTTTTTGTCCAGGAAACCTTCCTCAGAAAACGTCAAGAACACCCCTCAAAACACAACCCAAGTAAACCAGTCCAGTTACAGCCTTACATGTAGCAGCTTAGCTGTTTTTGCCAACCCTTCCTCTTTTAGCCAATCAAACAAACCTAACCAATCCCCAAACCTATGTCTTGGGAAGGTCCTCTACAACTTTCCCCAGGACTTCCTTGCCAAGAAACAAACACACAAAGAGTTAGCTTAGGGACAACTTCAAACTGTCCAGATTTCAGCCTTTGTGTAGTAGTTAACATGTCACTGTCAAACCTTCCCCTTTTGAACAAGCAATGCGTGTGGTACTTTCAGCACATCTTTGGGAGCCTTCCTACTTCAGTTTGGTTCACAAACCCAAGCCTGAAAGTCCACTCTTCACCCAAGACACACCTGATCAAACAATTAAGGAAGATTGCCTCTTTAGAAACTACTTTCTACTTTATTTACTTTATGTCAGAATTCTGCAAGTTTGTAGCTGTTATTTTGTTCCATGTTGTAAGCCTTTGTGGCCCTAGATATCTCCTAAACGTCTGAGTTGTATTCTTGTTGCCTATATAAGGCCTTTACCTAATGAAATGCAAACCAGATTTGAAGTAAAATATAAAACTGAAACCTTGTTTCTGTTGCATCTCTTGGCTGTGTGCTTGAGACAACTTCCTTTGCTTTGTGCTTGGAAGTGAGCTTGGGTCCTTAGCTGTGTGCTGGGATCACAGTTCAACCCTCAATCATTGGCTTTGTGCTTTGATTAAGGTCCTATCTTAGTTCTTTGTCAATTAATCCAAACAGAAACAGAGTATTGCAAAGTGTCTGAACTTCCATCAAATTGTCATTGTTTTAGTTGTCTTTCTGAATAGTTTCAGTGCAAATTGGTTATCAGAGCTTTGGTTTGTGAGTTCATCTACCTAACTACATAAAAAACACAAAATACAACCATGAGTGAAGAGAGAATCACAGGTCTTGAAAACACAGTTCAAGATCTTGTCAGAACTGTAATGGAGGTCTCTAGATCTGTCAATGAACTCCTTGAGGGCCCACAGAACAATGATACAAGGGGAGGCAGAGGTCGAGGAAGAGGAGCACCTTTCCCACAAGGTGGAGTAAGGAGGAGACAACCTGTAGATCAGTTTGAAATGTCAGATTCAGATGGCTCAGATCACAGTCTTCTCAGACCCCAAGACAAAGATATCAAGGTAGAGATTCCTGACTTTCTAGGTAGCTTGAACCCTGATGATTTCTTAGATTGGCTAAGGTCTGTAGAAAGAGTCTTTGAGGTTAAAGGATACACTGATAGAAAGGCTTTTAAGGTTGCTATCATGAAACTAAAAGGCTATGCCTCACTTTGGTATGAAAACCTGAAAACCTTGAGGGTTAGAGAAGGGAAAGAACCTGTAAAGTCATGGCTCAAACTGAAAAAGAAAATGAGAGCTAAGTTTGTCTCTAGGGACTACACTCAAGACATGTTCATTAAGCTTACCCACCTAAAGCAAGACCAAAGACCTTTAGAGTCCTACCTAAGAGACTTTGAACAACTCACTTTGCAATGTGAGGTTGTTGAGAAATCTGAACAAAAGATAGCAAGGTTCTTAGAAGGGTTGGATGAAAGGATAGCTAGCAAAGTCAGGCTCCAAAACATATACTCCTTTGAGGAAGCTGTCAACTTGTCTTTAAGGGTAGAAAAATTGGGAAAAGGAAAGGCCAGTGCTTCTAAGACACCTTCCAGAACCCCCCCCTTCAAGCCTTTTGTAGGAGTTAAGATAGGAGAACCTGTGGTTCCTGTTAAGACTCCTTTCAACCTTGATAAAGGCAAGGCTGTTGAGGCAGGCCAAAGGAAGACTACCCCTCTCAAAAAGTGCTTTCAATGTCAAGGGTATGGGCATTTTGCTAGAGAATGCCCATCTAAAAGGGCTCTGAGTACCCTAGAAGTAATCCATTGGGGGGATGATGAGGTGTTGGTCTGTGATGAGGAGATGGAAGAGCCTGATGTAGAGGCTAGTGAGGAGTTGATAGAACCTGATGCTGGGTTAAGTCTGGTGACTTGGAGGGTGATGCACACACAACCCCAACCCTTAGAAGAAGATCAAAGACACCAGATCTTTAGAACTAGGTGCACCATAAAAGGGAGGGTGTGTAATCTGATTGTGGATGGAAGGAGTTGCACCAATGTAGCCTCTAAGACAATGGTGGATAAACTAACATTGACCACCAAAGACCACCCTCAACCTTACAAGCTTAGGTGGCTGAACAAGGGGGCTGAAGTTAGAGTAGATCAACAATGTGTTGTTCCATTTTCTATTGGGAAAGGATATGCTGATGAGGCCTTGTGTGATGTATTGCCTATGGATGCTTGTCACCTTCTATTAGGGAGGCCATGGGAGTTTGATAGGGATGCTGTCCATCAGGGAAGGGACAATACTTACTCTTTTAGGTTTGGGAAGAAGAAAATCATCTTAGCTCCTTTACCCCCTATCCTGAAAGGGAACCCTCCACTCTTAACTGAAGTTGCTAAGGAAGTTCTGCTGTTAAGTGAAGCAGAGATGGAGCAAGAGTTAAATGATCTTAGGCCAGTCTATGTCCTCCTCACCAAGGAGGTAGGGGAAGGGTCTAACCAAGTGCCTAAGGAAGTACAAGCCTTGCTGAAAACCTATGAGGATGTTTTCCCTGCTGAACTACCTAGTGGATTACCCCCACTAAGGGGAATTGAGCACCACATTGATCTAGTACCTGGGGCTGTCCTTCCAAACAAGCCAGCCTATAGAAGTGACCCCAGGGCAACACAAGAGCTGCAATCTCAGGTGGGAGAATTGCTTAGCAAAGGGTATGTCAGGGAGTCTCTTAGTCCTTGTGCTGTACCAGCACTGCTAGTGCCTAAGAAAGATGGAACTTGGAGGATGTGTATAGATAGCAGAGCAATTAACAATATCACCATCAAGTATAGGTTCCCTATACCTAGACTCAATGACATTCTGGATGAACTCAGTGGGGCTCAAGTGTTCACTAAGATTGATCTAAGGCAAGGGTATCATCAAGTAAGGATAAGAGCTGGAGATGAGTGGAAGACTGCTTTCAAGACCAAGCATGGGCTGTATGAATGGTTAGTGATGCCATTTGGGCTCTCCAATGCCCCTAGCACCTTCATGAGGCTCATGACAGAAGTCTTAAGGCCTTACTTGGGAAATTTCATTGTGGTATACTTTGATGACATTCTAGTCTACAGTTCAAGCAAGAAGGAACACCTACAACATCTGAACTTGCTTTGTGAGGTTCTCAGGAAGAATAAGCTATATGGTAAGCTAGAGAAGTGCACTTTCATGCAGCCTGAGGTTCACTTCCTTGGGTTCATCATATCAAAGGATGGGGTAGCTGTTGATCCTGAGAAGGTTAAGGCAATCAGGGATTGGCCTACACCTAAGACAGTAACAGAGGTCAGGAGTTTCCATGGGTTGGCATCCTTCTATAGAAGGTTCATTCAGGGGTTCAGTTCTATCATGGCTCCTATCACAGAATGCATGAAGAAAGGAGAGTTTACTTGGGGAGAAAAGGCAGAGAAGTCCTTCAAAACCATTAAGGATCTGTTGTGTAGATCCCCTATACTAGGCTTACCTGACTTTAACAAACTGTTTGAAGTAGAATGTGATGCAAGTGGGTTAGGAGTTGGGGCAGTACTGGTTCAAGAGAAGAGGCCCATAGCCTATTTCAGTGAGAAGCTAAGTGGAGCAAGGTTGAATTACTCTACCTATGACAAAGAGTTTTATGCCATAGTGAGAGCTCTGAATCATTGGGGGCATTACCTAAAACCTAAGCCTTTTGTGCTACATTCAGACCATGAGGCTTTAAAGTTCATCAATGGTCAACACAAACTCAACCCCAGGCATGCTAAATGGGTAGAATTCCTGCAATCTTTCTCCTTTTCAAGCAAGTACATAGAAGGCAAGAACAATGTAGTAGCTGATGCTCTTTCTAGGAGATCTGTGATGTTGTCATTCATGGAGCAAAGGGTCCTAGGCTTTGAATTCATGAAGGAACTCTACATGGAAGATCCAGACTTCAAGGAGGAATGGGAAGTGTATGCAGAAGGAAAACTCAAGAAGGGGAGCAAGTACTTGACACAGAATGGATTCCTCTTCCAAGGAAACAAACTATGCATACCTAGAGGTCCTTACAGAGGATTACTAGTCAAGGAGGTCCATTGCAATGGACTTGCAGGGCACTTTGGGGTACAAAAGACCTATGAGATATTGCATGAGCAGTTCTATTGGCCCAAGATGCTAGGTGATGTGCAGGACACCATTAAAAGGTGCAAACCCTGTCAACTAGCCAAGTCACAGTTCCATGCAGGTCCCTACACCCCACTACCTGTACCAAACAAACCTTGGGAGGACATCAGTATGGATTTCATAGTGGCCTTGCCTAGGACACAAAGGGGCAAAGACTCAGTAATGGTGGTAGTGGATAGGTTCAGCAAAATGGCCCATTTTGTTGCTTGTAAGAAGACAGAAGATGCCATGGGGGTAGCAGAACTCTACTTCAAGGAAATAGTAAAGTTGCATGGGGTACCAAGAAGCATTGTGTCTGATAGGGATACTAAGTTTATGAGCCACTTTTGGAGGTCACTCTGGAGGCTCCTAGGTTCAAGGTTACTCTTCAGCACAGCATACCATCCCCAAACAGATGGGCAGACAGAGGTTACTAACAAAACTCTAGGAAGAATCTTGAGATGTATCATTGCTAAGTCATTAAAGGATTGGGATATCAAACTGTCACAAGCTGAGTTTGCATTCAATAGAGCTCCCTCACACAGCACAGGTAAGACCCCTTTTGAAGTTGTTTATGGTGCTAATCCTCTAATGCCTACAGACCTAGCACCAGTGATAAGGAAAGAAGTCAACTATGATGCCAAAGAAAGAGTACAACAGATGATGCAGATTCACAGTCAAGTCAAGAAACAGATTGAGAGAACAAATGAAATGTATAAGTCAAGAGCCAAAGGTCCAAAGAAAGCTAGAGAGTTCAAGGCAGGAGACATGGTGTGGCTGCACTTAAGGAAAGAAAGATTCCCAGAGAAGAGGAAAAACAAACTCATGCCAAGAGCTGATGGTCCTTTTGAAGTGCTTGAAAGGGTAGGACCTAATGCTTACAAGATAGATTTACCAGGGGATTATGGGGTACATGGGACATTCAATGTGGGAGACCTAAGTCATTATCAAGAAGACTCTGAGGATGAAGAGGATTTGAGGACAAATCTTTTTCAAGAAGGAGGGGTTGCAACAGGAGTTCAATGCCATGTTCAAAGACAAGACCAATCAACCTCTGATCAGCCTAGCCAGGATTCAATGCCTAACCTACCCTATGTCAAAAGCTACCTTAATGCTTTGTACAGCCCAGGTCCAAGCCACCACACAAAGACACGAGCCAGTGGTAGCCATGACACGAGCCAAGACCAAACAAGCCACAAAACAGACTCACAAAACAAGCCAACAAAACCTTTGGAAACTCAGCCAACAGCAGTGCCTTGGGGAGGGTCTCAGGGCAACTTCCAAGCTTAGGGACTCCAAACCAACTATGGGGCATGGTACTAGGGAGGGTCTACTATCTTTTTGTCCAGGAAACCTTCCTCAGAAAACGTCAAGAACACCCCTCAAAACACAACCCAAGTAAACCAGTCCAGTTACAGCCTTACATGTAGCAGCTTAGCTGTTTTTGCCAAACCTTCCTCTTTTAGCCAATCAAACAAACCTAACCAATCCCCAAACCTATGTCTTGGGAAGGTCCTCTACAACTTTTCCCAGGACTTCCTTGCCAAGAAACAAACACACAAAGAGTTAGCTTAGGGACAACTTCAAACTGTCCAGATTTCAGCCTTTGTGTAGTAGTTAACATGTCACTGTCAAACCTTCCCCTTTTGAACAAGCAATGCGTGAGGTACTTTCAGCACATCTTTGGGAGCCTTCCTACTTCAGTTTGGTTCACAAACCCAAGCCTGAAAGTCCACTCTTCACCCAAGACACACCTGATCAAACAATTAAGGAAGATTGTCTCTTTAGAAACTACTTTCTACTTTATTTACTTTATGTCAGAATTCTGCAAGTTTGTAGCTGTTATTTTGTTCCATGTTGTAAGCCTTTGTGGCCCTAGATATCTCCTAAACGTCTGAGTTGTATTCTTGTTGCCTATATAAGGCCTTTACCTAATGAAATGCAAACCAGATTTGAAGTAAAACATAAAACTGAAACCTTGTTTCTGTTGCATCTCTTGGCTGTGTGCTTGAGACAACTTCCTTTGCTTTGTGCTTGGAAGTGAGCTAGGGTCCTTAGCTGTGTGCTGGGATCAAAGTTCAACCCTCAATCATTGGCTTTGTGCTTTGGTTAAGGTCCTATCCTTGTTCTTTAACAATCAATTCAAACAGAAACAGAGTATTTGCAAAGTGTCTGAATCTCAATCAAATTGTCATTGTTTAGTTGTCTTTCTGAATAGTTTCAGTGCAGAAAGGCTAAACTTTGGATCAATATCCTTGACCGAGTTGCCTTAGGAATACCCGACTGGGATAGCCTAGCTCTTGCTTTCTATCAAAAGTACTTCCCACCAGAACGAACCGCACTCTTACGGTGTCAAATCACTGGATTCCGTCAGAGAGGCGATGAAAGCCTTTATGAGGCATGGGAAAGGTACAAAGAATTACAAAGAGAATGCCCTCATCATGGCCTTGATTCATGGTTCTTAGCTATCACCTTCTACAACGGTTGTTGTGGCGAATCGCGTCGTATCCTCGACTCCGCTAACAATGGTCGTATCGACCAGATCAATGTAGAAATAGCTAGTGCAACTATCGAGTCAATGACAATTTACAACCTATGCCGCTCAAAACCAAGCAGGAAGATTCAAGCAAAGTAGCACTCCTAGAAGCCCAATTAGTTCTTCTGCAGCAACAAGTAGGAAGCTCTTCCCAATCCAAGCAACATGTTAACGTCACTAACCACGTAGTGGTATGTGAGACATGTGGGGTTGGAGGACACAGTTTTCAAGAATGTAGGAGTTTGCTAGAGCAAGTCAATGCCTACCAAGCATACAGGCAGGGCAATGCTTTCTCAAACTTCTATGATGAGAACACAAAAAACCATCCTCTTTTATCCTACAAAAGCACCAACATTCAGAATCCCCACCATCAGATTCAACAACCATTCATACCACATCAACAGAAGCCCTATAATCCACCTGGTTTTCAAAACCAGAGACCTCTATTTCAACCTAACTTCAATCAACCTTACCAACACCAACAACAACCTCAACACCAACCACCCCAAAATCAAAGCCAACCCAATGACTCAAGCCTGAGCAAAATTGAATCCATGCTTCTCCAAGTTGTTCAAAAACAAGATTCAATGTTTGCTCAACTTCAAAAGAGTAATCAAGCTCAAAATGCTGCCATCAAGATGCTTGAAAATCAAATGGCCCAATTAACTGCCTCTAATACCCAAAGGAAACAAGGCCAACTCCCACCTCATGGTGAGCAATCGAGGGACACCGCTAATGCTATCACCCTTAGGAGTGGTGTCACTTATAAGGACCCTCAGCAACCCAAAGAAACAATATTTGAGCCAACACCAGTAGAGAGCCAAAAAGATTCCCAACCATCCACCGCTAAGGAAGCGGAAAAAAAAGAAAAGAAGGATGAACCTGTGAAGGAACCCATCAAAATCCAAGTTCCATTTCCCCAACGCTTAAGAAGAAATCATAAGGAAAACCAGTTTAGCAAATTCATGGAAGTAGTCAAAAACCTCCAGGTAACGGTTCCCTTCACTGAATTGATCACTCAAATCCCTTCTTACACAAAATTCATGAAGGATATCTTAACTAAGAAGAGGACTTTAGATGATGTTGAAATCATAGCATTCACAGCTGAGTGCAGTGCTTTGTTGCAAAATAAGTCCCCTCCTAAGTTAAAGGATCCCGATAGTTTCTCTATACCTTGCACTATAGGCACCTACACAATCGATAAAGCTCTATGCGATCTAGGTGCCAGTGTAAGCGTCATGCCCTATTCCATATGTGAAAAGTTGAATATGGGAATTCTCAAATGCACCAGTGTCACTATGCAAATGGCAGACCGTTCTTTAAAACAACCTATGGGAGTTTTAGAAGATGTGCTTGTCAAAGTAGGAAAGTTTTTCATTCCCGTCGATTTCATCGTGCTAGATATGGCTGAAGATTCTCAAATCCCTATTATTTTAGGAAGGCCAATTTTACACACTGCCGGAGCAGTAATCGATGTTAAGAATGGAAAACGGACACAAGAAGTAGCTGATGATAAAGTCACCTATAACTTGAACAGTGCAATGAAAAGCCCCATGCTAGAGGAGCATTGCTGTTTTATTGATATTGTCGACTCCATTGTTGATGAATCTCTGTATCCATCAATAATCAAGGATCCTTTAGAGGCAATATTGTTATTGGAGGATATCTCTAAGAATGACAATTTCGAGATCAGTGAGCTGGAAAAGGAGCTGACCGGAGAAGAGATACTATCAGAAGAAATTAAAGAGTTCATAAGCTTGATTGATACTCCTGCCAAGGCAGAAGTACAAAAACTTGAACTAAAACCTCTTCCCTCGAATCTAAAATATGCTTTTTTAGATGAATCTGAGTATTGCCCAGTCATAGTGAGTGCTCTCCTAGATGAAAATCAATTAACCTCACTATTGACTGTCGTGAAAAAGCATAGAAAGGCAATAGGTTACAAACTCGAAGATTTAACAGGCATAAGCCCAGACTTTTGCATGCATAAAATCAATTTAGAAGAAGGCCAAAAACCTTGTGTTCAAGGTCAACGCCGTCTTAATCCCAACATGCAGGAATTAGTTAAAACTGAAGTTATAAAATTGCTAGATGCTGGCATAATCTATGCAATCTCTGACTCTAAATGGGTTAGCCCTGTTCAAGTTGTTTCCAAGAAAGGAGGAACAACAGTAGTCAAAAATGAGAAGAATGAGCTCATTCCCACAAGGATTGTGACGGGATGGCGTATGTGTATTGACTACAGAAAGCTGAATCAATCAACTAGGAAAGATCACTATCCTCTACCCTTCATTGACCAAATGATAGAGAGGTTAGCTTGTCACAAGTACGTCTGTTATCTAAATGGTTACTCAGGATTTTTCCAAATCCCTATCCACCCTGAGGACCAAGAGAAAACCACCTTCACCTGTCCCTATGGTACTTTCGCTTATCGCAGAATACCATTTGGCTTGTGTAATGCACCTGCCACTTTCCAGCGTTGCATGACCAGTATCTTCTCAGATTTTGTTGAATCTATCATGGAAGTATTTATGGACGACTTTAGCGTCTATGGCATTTCCTTTGATCATTGTTTGACAAATCTATCTAGAGTTCTAAAACGCTGTGAAGAAGTCGACCTTGTTCTCAACTGGGAAAAGTGTCACTTCATGGTGAACGAAGGTGTAGTTTTAGGTCACATCGTTTCAGAAAGAGGTATAGAAGTGGATCGAGCTAAGATCCAAGTTATTGAACAGCTGCCACCCCCTGCTAATGTAAAAGGAATCAGGAGTTTCCTTGGCCACGCCGGTTACTACCGACGATTTATAAAAGATTTTTCAAAGATAGCCAAGCCCCTGACTGAGCTCCTTTTCAAGGACGCACCTTTCAATTTCACAAAGGAATGCCTTGAGGCATTCAACAAAATCAAACGTGCTTTGATCACCACACCTATAATCCATTCGCCTGATTGGAATCTGCCCTTTGAACTGATGTGCGATGCGAGTGATTATGCCGTAGGAGTTGTTTTAGGGCAAAGAAAGGAAAAGTTTCTTCATGCGATTTACTATGCTAGTAAAACCCTAGATCCTGCCCAAATAAACTATGCCACCACTGAGAAAGAACTTCTCGCCATTGTCTATGCCTTAGACAAATTTCGCTCATAACTAATAGGATCAAAGGTTATTGTCTACACTGACCATGCTGCCTTGTAATATCTGCTTTCAAAGAAAGAGGAAAAACCTAGACTTATCCGATGGATCTTACTCCTTCAAGAGTTTGATTTAGAGATCCGGGATAAGAAAGGAGCAGAGAATGTAGTCGCTGACCACCTCTCAAGGATAAGAGTAACTGAAATAGGATTACCAACGCCGATTAATAATTCCTTCGCTGATGATTCATTAATCGCAATTGCGGACTCTTCTCCTTGGTATGCTGATATTGCAGATTCCTTGTCAGTCGCCAGCTACCCTCCGACTTTTCTTATAACCAAAGAAAGAGATTTTTGCATGATGCAAAATTCTTTGTTTGGGATGACCCCTATCTTTTCAAGCAGTGCTCAGATGGTCTGTATAGACGTTGTATCCCCCAGTGGGAAGTAAAAGGAGTTTTAGAAGGATGCCACTCATCTGCTTATGGTGGTCATCATGGTCCCTCCAAGACCGTAGCCAAAGTCTTACAATCCGAGTTTTTCTGGCCCTCGATGTTTAAAGATTCAAGAGACTTTGTTATGGCTTGTGATGCTTGTCAACGAATGGGTCAAATATCCAAAAGACATGAAATGCCTCAAAACGGCATATTAGAAGTCGAGATATTCGA
Organism: Heliosperma pusillum; assembly: GCA_022085475.1. Classification (NCBI taxonomy): domain Eukaryota; kingdom Viridiplantae; phylum Streptophyta; class Magnoliopsida; order Caryophyllales; family Caryophyllaceae; genus Heliosperma; species Heliosperma pusillum. The sequence goes on along the minus strand of JAIUZE010024469.1, from coordinate 21,015 downwards.
TGTCTGGGGTATTGACTATCAAGGACCATTCCCTTCTTCAAATGGAAATCGTTACATTTTAGTCGCTGTCGACTATGTTTCAAAGTGGGTAGAAGCAATTGCCACCCCCAACAATGATGCTAGAGCTGTGATACGACTATTTAAAAAGATCATCTTTCCGCGTTTTGGTGTACCCAGAGCCGTGATAAGTGATCGAGGAACTCATTTCGGAGAAAAGCAGTTAGACACTCTGCTTGCCAAGTATGGTGTGTATCACAGACGAGGTTTAGCCTACCACCCCCAGACCAGCGGTCAAGTAGAAGTTTCGAACAGAGAGCTAAAAACAATTCTTCAAAAAGTAGTCTCGAAATCTAGAACCGATTGGAGTAATAAGCTCGATGACACCTTATGGGCTTATCGCACAGCTTTCAAAACCCCGATTGGAACATCCCCCTATCGGTTGGTTTATGAAAAGGCCAGTCATCTCCCCGTTGAGTTAGAGTACAAAGCTCAATGGGCTATCAAAGAACTCAACTTAGACACTAAGCTTAGCGCTTATAGACGACTTTTGCAACTGAATGAGCTAGAAGAGTTTCGTTTGCAAGCTTACGAGAATTCTAGGATTTATAAAGAGAAAACGAAGCGTTGGCACGACAAGAGGATAATCAGAAAAGAATTCAATGTCGGTGACCAAGTACTTCTCTTCAACTCCCGTTTGAAAATTTTTCCGGGAAAACTTCGATCAAGATCGTCAGGACCATTCACTGTCACATGTGTAAGCAAATACGGTTATGTGGAAATAATGACTAGTAATGGTGAAAAACTCAAAGTCAATGGACACCGATTGAAACTCTACTACAACAATTCCATTATCGGATGCTTAGATATTGTCTATATAGAGCGTCAATCCCCAACCAGATGATTTCATAGGAGTATTCGTCGAGCGGGACGTTATACCAGCGATTCACGGGAGGCAACCCGTGTTTCCTTTCTTTTTGCATTTTATTTTTGCTTTCCCTTTTTCGTTGTTTTGTTAGATTTACTTTCAGATGAAAGAGTTTTTGAAGAATCTATGAAGATCTTTCTTGCCAAGTCCAAAAGACTAGCTTGGGGGAGTCCGCGCTGACTAGTAAGCTTCACTCTCCTTTCATCTTTTTTCCTTTTTACCCTTCTTCCCATTGAGCATCTCGTTGCATATTTAGTCTTTGTGCTCATATTAAGGACAATGTGATGTTTAGCTTGGGGGAGGGATTGCCTTTTCCCATTTTGCATTTTAGTTGTCTATATTTTTCAAATTTTTGAATAAGAGAAAAATTTAAAATTTTGAACATAATTGAATGCTTTTCAAGCTTTGCTTGCCTGTTTACTATGCTATCATGTTACATTTCCCAAACTTAGAGCTTTCAAAAGATAATGATTCAATACTCATTGAATTGTGCATACATATGGAAGTCTTGTACACAGTAGGCATGGAATGAATCTATAGATGAGTACGCTTGATCATGACATTTTTGCAAGTTACATATATTGTAAGGTAGAACCTCCTTAGGCTGGTACATCTATACCCAGTCTCATTTAGGTGTGAGTGGTTCTCCTTGTGATGTGTGTCATGTCAAAACGCATAAGTATGGTTCTCATTTCATTCCTATAAGCATTGCATTCATGATTCACTAAGATTTGAAGCCTTCTTCACTTTGAATTACCCCTCAAAATTAGCCCCTTCATACAAATGTTTCACAAAATAATAGCTACATATAAAAACTGCCTACCTTGTTGAGTTAGCAGCTAGACTATGGTGTATGGGTGCTCTTTTGAGAAGATTTGTTCTTTTATGTCAAAGTGAATTTGGGAGAACCAAAATGTTCAAGAAGTGATGTTATGTTCAGAAAAAAAGAAAGAAAAAAATGAAATAGAAAAATGAAAAAAATTGAAAAAGAAAAAAATCGAAAAAAAAGAAAGAAAAAGAAATAAAAGAAGAAGTTGTGAGTATCTCCTCAAAATGTCAATTCAATGTTTAGAAGGAGTTCACTCTTGTGTTTCGTGTGTAATAAGCCAATCCGTTCCTTCTGGCTTCGTTATTCGTCTTTTGGGAATTAATCGAAAGTTTGGATTGAGTATTCATTTATCATTGGTCAGTTGCTAGCTCATTCTAACCTTCACATGACCATAACTGTTTATCCACCTTTCACCCATTTCCCAAAGCCTTTTCATATTTTTTTATGGCTTCTTTTCTATGTGCATTCTGATCTTTGACTTGTGTTTTGAATTGTTTACCATATTAGATTGCGGACACATTTTCATAAGTCGTAGATAGGTGAGTGTCTCAAAAACATTTACATATAAAGAAACCACCGTTTACATACATGAGTGTTCGAGTGTGCCGTGAGAGTCCATTTGTAAAAAAGATTATGCAAGAGCCGAAAATTCTGTAGTGAAATTCTTTGTGCTGCGCCGTTATGTAAATCTCAGCCATGTTTATGTATCATTCTTGCCCACGTTGTTTTTGGGTTATGATTCATTATGTTTCAAAAGTTTTACGTTGAGATTTGTTTCTTGATGGTGTAGTAGCCAATGCTTGAAACCCTTGTCCTGGTATTGTTTGTTATGTTTGCTTGAGGACAAGCAAAGGTTTAGCTTGGGGAGTTTGATAAGTGAATATTTGTATGATTTTAACCCCCAATTTAGCTCGGTTTTGTATGTCATTTGTGCTTTGTTAAGCCATTTTATGAGCTAATATCGTCTTCTAGGCGAATTCCTATGTTCTAACCTGTTTTGTAGGGAACGAGACGTTTCTACGCCCTTTTCTCTATATTCCCGAGCATTTGCCTAGAACCCGACGATTTGAGAAGCAAGCTTGACCAAGTCAAAGGCATTCCAAGAAGGTTCACTGATTCAAAAGAAAGAAGAAGCAAAGACGATATCGCAGTTGTCGGAAGATCGATCAGTTAGGCGAAGAAATCATCATTTTACGTCAAACCCTATCAACAAACCCGACTCAAAAGGTCAAGGGGGATAATGAAAGTCAAGTCATAGGCCAAAGGAGATGAAACGAAAGTCAAAGCACCAAGAACACTGTATACCCGATCGGCTAAGTAGTGTACCCTATCGGGTATCCTTGCTGTTCCGAGCTTTTGCTTCGACTTCCTTTATTTTGTCCTATATGTTTAATGTATGACCCCTCCCCCACGAAACCTACTGCTATATAAGAATGTCTCAGCCACCACATCTCAACACACTTCTCTACACTTCTCTCTTTACAATTACAATCCCTAGATTAGAAGGAGAGAAACCTAGCCTCTCTTCTCTTCTCTAAATCATTTTTCTTCTTTCCTTTTTGTCCTTAGTTTCTTAGTTTCTTAGTTTATTTCTGATTTCTCTACATCAAATCCTTAGCCTTGATCAATAAAAATTCCATCCTTGTAATCTACTTTATGTGGTTCAAGTATTGTAATTTGTGGATCGACTATTCTATGCAAGGAATTTCTACTACGGTTGTTTATGTTTCATCATTGTCATTGTTGATCGTCATCTAGGTATTCCTATTTTACCTTTTGTTTAAAGTCTTTATGTTTCTTATTTTATTGCTATTTTCTTTACATGTTATTTTAGATTCAATTTCAATATCGTTGTAATCATTTCTTTCCCCAGATCGTCAATTTAGCGTCGTTATTATCGCCAATTAAAACGTCTTAAAATATTATCAAAACCAAATAAACATGTCTATCCTAGTTTTTATTATTAACATCATCTTAGATTTAAACCTCACCACGAGTGAGTAGTCGGTTTTCTAGGGTGTAGGGTAGCCATGTAGGTTGATTAAAAGATGATAATTGGATAAAAGAAATTGTGCTTTTAAAACATCGTGTCTATGCATGTTTGGACTATAACCATAGTTAACGATTCCTGATCAAAATCATTGACAAAAATGGAATTCTTTTCCAAAGTAGAAATACGTGAATTGAATAGACAAAGCATGACATGGTACTTTAGACCTAGTAAATTGCCTAAAAGCCTGCTAGACCATCTGATCTATGATTGTAATGAACACATCTTTCTTACGAACTCACAATGAATTATTTGCATGTTCTAAATCCAATTTCATCAATATGTTAATCTACATGTGTGAACCTACTTCCCTAGATTCTTTTTTATCATTGTTAATTCATCACCTGCTTTATTGTTTTCTTTTTGATTTGCTTTTATTTTGTTTTCATTTATGCTTTTTATTAGTTTAGAAATCAAACCTCCAAAACCCAGATACTCGTTAGATAAGACCCAATTGCAGGACATTTCACATTCTATAGGAAACACCATCTCCCTGAGGATCGACCCCTACTTCCCTAATTACATTAATTTGTTATTAGCCTAGTCTGGGTAATTATCTTTGACCAGGGCTTGCGACAGGCCCGATCACCACTCTTTTGGCAAAAGAAGCAAATATAAGGTCGGTTGTAACAAGCTACACCGATGTGGTGTGGTTGTCTACAACGGCTACATAAGCGACCTTGAGGTTGAGGAGGAGCATATGGCCTATGAGCCACATTACAAGTAGCTCGGGGAATGAAAGGAGCGGGAGCTCTTGCACTTGCATTTGGGGGAGGATTGAATCTCCTCTTGTTGGCATAAGAGTTGGAGGAAGACGGAGTAAACGGCTAAATTAGGCCTAGGAGAGAAGGAAGGAGAGGGATTCTTCATCATAGCTTCATCCTTGATGGCCTTCATGGAGTTCTCGGCCCATAGAGCATGATCATATAAATCCCCAAAGGAAGTAGTATTTCTCCTCACTTTACTTTGGAGTAAAGCACTAAGCTTGTTGCGGTAGTAGAAAGCTCGGTCCTCGTCATCTTTGATAAGCCTCGGGGCAAAGTGAGCAAGCTTGTTGAACTCCGTAGTGAAGTCTTGTGCCGGCAAGTTACCTTGCTTGAAGTCAATAAATTCCTTGAGCCTTTGTTGCTTGAGCTCTTTAGGATAAAATCGACCTTCAACTAGAGCTTTGAAACAAGCCCAATTTAAGTTGTCTTCAAGAGTAGCGGTGGCACTAGTAATCGCCCACTAATTATCTGCTTCCCTTACAAGGAAGTGCTTTGCAATCCTTACCTTGTCCTCTTCACGCACTTGGTATAAATCAAATTGCTTCTCCATTTCTCGAAACCATTCCGATAGCTCGGTAGGGTCCGGCTCTCCACCGTAAGGTATAGTCTTACTCCTAGCTATTTGGCTTGCCACCCAAGCGTAGCCTCCTTGGTGGTTATCTTCTCTAGGAGGGGGAACTTGGTTGGCTTGAGCAATAGCCGCATCTTGTTGATTCTTCAACATTTGCGTAAGAGCTTCTAGCATAACGTTTTCTACTACTCGAGGTCTAACCATCTTCATAAGAAACAAAAACAAAACAAGTTAATCCTAACACTTAGCATAAACAATAAGAGTACCAATTAAAGTCCTTAACTTCTACCCATCTCTCATTTATTATTTCAAGGTCAAGTAGTTTAAGTTTAGGGTTCACGTATGTGCGTCGGGAGCGTTTTAGCTCTGATACCAACTGTGACAACCCTCGCGAATGCGGAAATAAAACATACAAGCATGTGATTTAATTAGCGGAAAATACGATGTTTATAAAACTTTTTACATGCAAATAGAAAGGTACGAGGAATGTCAATAATTACAAAACAAAGTATAAAACACTACAAAGAGACGAAGTCTCTCAAAATATTATCAAATATCAAAGTGGTTAGCAAACTAGCTAAAAATCGTCTAAAGGTGTTTCATCCAGGCCAAAGCCCGCTAGCTCACACCCGAACCCAAAATAACACAAGCAAAAAGCCATCCAATCAAGCAATCTGTTCATCCATGAAAAACATGAACGCCACAGTCAGTGGGGAGTAACTCCGGGTTCTCCCAACCATATCACAATAAACATACTTAAACGGAAATACGAAAGTAGAAGCATGCATATATAAATATACATGTGAAATACGAGAAGGATAAATAGGCAATTCAATATATAAAGATATCGGTACATGAAGTACAAATCCGTAACCATCATACTATAGATAGACTCGAAAAAGACACTCTTAGGCAACCATACACTCACTAGGGCTTGCATCTCACCGTTAGCGGCATAAGTTTGATAAGATTGAGACTCGACAAACAAACCATGCCAAGTCATCCAATGATCACAAATAATCAATCATATAATCATCCCTTCAAAAGTACAATACGTTGACGATATCTCTCACGGTAAATGACACGCACTAGCACCGTGTACATGCAAGTATGATTAAAAGGCATCCACGGGATAAAACATTGCCCTGAACGCATACACGACTCAATACACGATAATAATACGTTCCTAGTCTAAACCTGGCCAGACTCTCGGAATAACATTTTCCGATTCGACATGCGATAAACATTTCGCATCCAAGACTCGGTCAATCATAGACACCGAGTACCCCATATTCGGTCAACCTTAAACGAAAGACGCGAAAAAGAGCACAAGCCTCACAACAAGCGGTACGCTACATGCAATGACACCACCTCGCAAGTATACAACATTTGACGGCCGGGTCGATCAACACAAAACGTTCGCCTCTCAACAACGTCGTCATATGCTCACTAACACATGCAATTAAGCAGTAAGGATACACTCCCCGTTCCGACATTCCAGCCTTACGAACGTGGAGGTAGCCAAGGGAATGAGAGTACAAAGCACATAACAAATAGTGCTCAAACCGTAACAAGTGTAAAACCGACTCAAAAAAGGATATATGGATGTTCCGCGGAATTCCGTATGGGTTACGCCTTAAGCCGCTTTTGGGCTTTTTCCGCCATACTTCTCCACTCACCTTTTAACCCTAACTCCCTCATTCTTTTTCCACCACCTTTTTCCTCACCATGTAACCAAAACCCTAAACCCCATTCTTGAATAAACTCAAACTTCTCACTACTCCTTTGTTGGAGCCAGTGTCCTCCACAGTTAGTGCAATAACATAAATAAATCTCTGTAGGTTCACAGGGTACACTTTGTATAATAATCAGTTGATTAACGTTTATCAATAACGGTTGGCTTGCTAGATAAGTTTGACGTTATTGTCATACAGATGGCGGTGATCAACTGCTCCCTAAAAGTCACACCTAAAGGATGTGATTGAGAGATGTGATTGATTGAGAAAATAATCATATTGATGCCTTATTAAATGACTAAAAGGTTAGTCGGTGTTTTTGACTAAAAGGTTAGTCAATGTGATGATGATACAATTATTTAATAATGATTAAATAATGTTAGCTAAGACGAATTAACTGTAATTCGTAAATTGAATATAAAAGGTTATATTTAATTGTTGTATATAATGTAAGCTAATTAAACATAAACCGTTATAATTAATTGGCAAATTATAAATATACGGATATTTATAATTAATGATGTATTATAATGTCGGTCCTTGACAAATGACGATTATAATATATTACATTATATTAGAAGCTAAAATGACCGAAACAAAGTGTCCAGATACACTGGGTTTTTCCGGTAAATGGGTAGTTATTTGAGGAGACTAAATCTCCTCATATAAAAAAAACAGGGAGCCGTGAGATTGAGGGTTAGAGGAGATTTTTCTAACCTAATTTCTACACTGACTTGTGCCTCCATCACACAAAACACAAAAACCCTAAAAAGTTAACAGTAACTTTTAATCATCTTTCTAGCAAAGGAGAAGGGCATATCTCGATCAATCTTTGGTGAGACAATTAGGAGGATATCTACTTTGATATCTGTTCTTAGGCCGATTTTGCTAGGACCAAAGGTTTAATTCATTTTCTCTATATTTATATTGTTTTCATATTTATGACTCGCAATTCATATTATATAATTTTGTTATAATCCTAAATTTTAAGGGGATGTAAACAGTTATTTCCCACAAGTGGTATCAGAGCTTTTGGCTACAAAATTATATTATATGTTTTTCATTTTTATGAAATATAAATTTGAGAAAAAAAAATTATACCGAAAAAAAAAATTTGATACGGCTGTGTTTTTTTTGGCCGTGTTTTTTTTTTAGGGTTTTGTTTTTCCATTGTTGATTTATTGATATTGTTATTTTAAAAGGTTAAAATTCAATATAATAAATTTGTACTTGTTTTAATTTGATAAGGATTAGATTAAAATATGATGGAATTGTTTTGATTTTGTTGTTGCTATTGTTTTCGGACTCATTGTTTTAAATTGATAATTTTTGTACAATGATTCAATTTTAATGATGTTCAAAGCGATTGTGATTAAATGAATATATGGATAATCGATTTAATCATGATTTAGATGTTCATTTTAAAAGGTTAAATTGAATAATCTAGTTTGAATCAATATTTAATAACGATTAGATATTGAATTTTGTACCGATCTAGCAATATTGACAAAACCGTTTTTTTTTAAACAGTCCGTTGCTGCTACTGTATTGCTACTGTTCAATAAAAAAAAAAAAATTTATGTTTTTTTTTATTGCTTTTTGCAGCAGTTTTTTTTATTTTTATTTTACTGTTTTTCGGTTTTAGGTTTAAACCGTGAGAAAGATAAAAATAAAAAAAATATTTCAGGGACTGGTACTGTTCATGTGAACAGTGATCAGTAGAGGAAAAAAAAAATTGTTTGTTTTTTTTTTTTGGCATTATAAAGATAATGTTTGTTTGTTATTGTGAAAAGGTTCACAACAATGATACCCGATTATTTTAAAAAGGTTTAAAATAAAATGGATTATGGAAGATTAAAATAGTTGTGGGCAATTAAGGAATTGTCACATAATTTTGATTGTTTTATTGGTGGTTTGGATAATTAATCAACATAATTAATGAATTATGTATTGTAGTATTAACTTATATAATTGATGCATTTTATTTTTGTCGAATGAATGAATGGTTTGATTTACATTTTTGCAATTGGTTGAAAAATGTAAATCCTAGTGTGGCCTTAGTTAATCATGTTTTCGTAATGATGGAAACATGGTTTGGATGTATTTATGAGATCTCGAATCTCCTTTTATTTCTTTTAATTATGTTTTTGGAATTAGAATGTAAATAGGTTTATTTTGTAATTTTGAAAATGTAATTTAAGAAGACTAAAGATGGAGATCGAGTGCTCACTCCCGCTACATGGACCAAGATGAGACAAAGTCAAGCTTCTCGGGTCCATTAGGATGGATTCCAAACTTGTATTTACTGTTCATTTTGGTAGATAGGCCACACTAGGACCGTTGTAATAGTTTGCGTATTTTTCATTTTTTGCTTTTCATTCACATGTTAAATAATTGTATCATATTCCGCCTAAACCAAACCACCTAAATTGCATGAAAAATGATTCATATAGTTTTGAATTTTCATCTTAGACATACAGATGTCACTCGTTCATAAGGCCATCACCTTAGTCTAAATCATTCATGAAATGCTAGATATTTGTTCACTTAAAATGAATTAAATTTAAGATGATGGGATCTCCCTCTAAAATGAAAATTGAGATTAGTCTTTATAGGAAAAACTACTATGAACCCCTTATTCGTAGGAAGTCATAATATGACCCGTTCTACGTTGGGTAAGTAGTGAGTGTTGACCTATTTTACCTCAACATTGTAGTCCGAGTAATATCTCGGGATTATAATGGACTAAAGATAGAATTTACAGAAATTTATCGACCGAGAATTCTAAAGGTAGAATTAGCCAAGAGGTTGGCTTATCAATTTACAGAAATTGAGTCTTGGGATCATTTATATAATTCTTGAGGGAGGCCAATTGTATAAATGAATGAGTCATCGCATTAAACAGTTTTTTGCATTAAGACTTAATTTTAAAACGATGAAACTTTTCATAATTTTTCTTCTTTTCACAGTTTCTTGAATCCGTTATATAAAGATTTAACTGCAAAAATAACAAATGGCTGGACGTACAGACGACCCAATGCCAAGTGCTACACTCGCTCGCGAGTCCTGGCTAAAGATCTTTATGGACAACATGAATCAGTCCACGCGTTTTTCATCTTTTATTCATATGATTGAGATTAACCATGCAAGTTTCGGAACTTGGGTACTAGATACTGGTTGTGGTTCTCATCTGTGTAATCATTTGCAGGGCCTAAGAAGCATCACAACTCTCGTAAAGGGTGATGTGGACCTGCGGGTGGGGAATGGAGCTAGAGTTGCTGCCGTTTCAGTGGGAACATATGTAATCCAACTCCCTAGTGGTTTTGAGTTATTGCTGAATAATTGTTACTATGTACCCAGTTTGTCGAAAAACATTATTTCAGTTTCCGTACTTGATAAGGACGGATTTTCATTTGTAATAAAGGATAATAACTGTATTTTCTCTTTAAACGAGATGATTTATGGTAAAGCTGTTTCCATAAATGGAATATATGTTTTAGATCAAACCACAGATATAATGCATGTGAATAATAAGAAAGCAAAGGTTGGTGACAAAGATCAAACCTATCTATGGCATTGCCGTATGGGACACATAAATGAAAAACGCGTGAAAAAGCTCATTGATAATGGGACTATCTCCCCATTTGACTATGAATCTTTTGGCACGTGTGAATCATGTCTCATAGGCAAAATGACTCGAATTTCCTTCAAAGGTGTTGGAATGCGCGTTGCTGACCTATTAGGACTCATACATACTGATGTGTGTGGACCTATGTCAATCAACGCTAGAGATGGCTATAGGTATTTTATCACTTTCACGGACGATTTGAGTAGATATGGTTATTGTCTACTTAATGAAGCATATAAAAGTGAGTCCTTTGACAAGTTCAAGGAGTTCCAGAATAAGGTTGAAAACCAGTGGATAGAAAGATTAAAGCACTACGTTAGATCGTGGTGGCGAATATCTTTCGAATGAGTTTGATCAACACCTTAAAGACTGTGGTGTAGTACTACAGTTAACTTCACCTGGAACACCACAATTGAATGGTGTGTCCGAACGGAGAAATCGAACATTGCTTGATATGGTTCGATCCATGATGAGTCACACGGTTGTGCCTGACTCATTATGGGGATATGCTCTATTGTCAGCTGCTCTAATACTTAACCGAAGTCCGTCTAAAGCTGTAGACAAGACTCCATATGAATTATGGAAGGGAACGGTCCCTAACTTGTCCTTTATTCGGGTTTGGGGCTGCGAGGCTTATGTCAAGTGGAGACCTGACGATAAGCTCGGCCCACGATCGGTCAAGACATACTTTATTGGTTATCCAAAAGGGATGTTTGGTCATTACTTTTACTCGCCTACCGAACATCGAGTTTTTGTTGCGGCTAGTGCGACGTTCTTAGAGAAAGAATTTCTCGAGAATAGGACAAGTAATGGAACCTTCGATCTGTCGGAGATTCAAGCAACCAACAAGAGCAACCAATGGAGGGGGAAGGAAACATGGGTCCTTCATCATCGGCTGCGGTTAATATTCCGTTGGAACCTAGGAGGTCGGGTAGACACTCTATTCCTCCAGACAGATACATTGGTATGGTCGAGGAGAATGAGAGAGATGACGTTTTACTCCTAGAGAGTAACGAACCCGCTACCTATAAAGGTGCCATGACCTGTTCCGACTCTAAGCTATGGCTTGAAGCCATGCCATCCGAGATGGACTCTATGTATGAGAATAACGTATGGGATCTGGTTGACTTACCTGATAAGGTTCGGCCTCTTCAGTGCAAATGGCTTTATAAAATAAAGCATTCTGTAGAAGGACAACCAGATACATACAAGGCACGACTAGTGGCAAAGGGTTTCACTCAAGTGCAAGGATTGCATTATGATGAAATTTTTACACCCGTAGTTATGCTGCGTTCCATTCGGATAGTCTTAGCGATTGCCGCCTTTCATGACTATGAAATTTGGAAATTGGATGTGAAAACTGCCTTCTTAAACGGTTATTTGGAGGAGGAGTTTTACATGGTACAACCCGAAGGTTTCATTGATCCTAAAAATCCTAAGAAGGTATGCAAGCTTAAGCGTTCCATTTATAGACTTAAGCAAGCTTCTCGGAGTTGGAATCATCGTTTCGACCAGGTGATAAAAGAGAATGGATTTAATCGATCGGTCGAGGAACCATGCTTATATATCAAGTCGAGTGGGAGCAAGATTGTCTTCCTAATATTTTATGTTGATGACATACTCTTGATTGGGAATGACATACCTCTCTTAACTTCGGTAAAAGTTTGGTTAAAGAACCATTTCCAGATGAAAGATCTGGGCAAGGCACAAAGAATTTTGGGGATCCGTATCTACAGAGATAGATCACGACGGATGTTATCCCTCAGTCAGGAGTCTTATATAGATAAGATTCTTGAGAGGTTCAGCATGACCAGCTCCAAGAAGGGGAACCTTCCAATGGTCTCTGGGATGCATTTGAGTAAAGCTCAGGCACCAAAGACATCGGAAGAGGTCAAGCGCATGAGTCGGATTCCTTATGCATCAGCTATAGGATCGATCATGTATGCCATGATATGCACACGTCCAGACGTGGCATATGCATTGAGTATGACATGTCGTTACCAAGGCAATCCAGGTGAAACACACTGGATAGCTGTTAAGAATATCCTTAAGTACCTACAGAGGACTAAGGTTTGGGTATTGACTTATGGAGGTGACACTGAGCTATGCGCAATCGGTTACGCAGATGCTAGCTTCCAAACGGATCGAGATTACTCGAAATCTCAGTCTGGATTCGTGTTTACTCTTAATGGCGCTGCGGTCAGCTGGAAAAGCTCCAAACAAAATGTTATAGCAGATTCTTACGACTGAGCCGGAGTACTATGCCGCTCAGAGCTGCGAAGGAAGCTATATGATGCTGTCGAGTTCTTACAGGGACTAACCGTAGTTCCTAGTTCGGATGACCCGATCACCATCTATTGTGATAATAGTGGTGCCATCTTCCAGGCTAAGGAGCCTAAGTCCAGCAACAAGTCTACGCATGTACAACGGAAGGCTCACATGATCAGAGATTACGTGGAGCGAAGGGAGATAGTGATAGACAAGATTGCTACGGATGATAACGTTGCAGATCCTCTCACTAAACCGTTAAGATATGATAAGCATGAAGGGCACGTTATTTCCATGGGAATTAACGTGTTCCTGAGTTGTATTAGTTGTTTTATATGGATTAGACACCTGTATCTTTTTCATAAAAACCATCTATGAAATCATCGTTTTGTTTTATATTTTGTTTTTCATGTGGGTTGTACTGACAACATTGAACACCACAAAGTGAACTGAATTACATTATATTTGTTTTGGGTCCGTAATTGCCTACATGAGCTGATAACTCTGGCAATTATTTTGTGACGTCGATTGATGGTGGGTTCAACGAGCCATAAGTCAAACTGTTGACTGATCGATCACAGATGCGGGTTATAATGATACTGCGCAGGACATTTTGTGACGACGTTATGGAGTCCTAAATGTTTCAGAACATTAGGTGTCAGGTCGTGGATAGGACATCCATAGTGTTCCTAGAGTCGATTCTTTTGACTATCGACTGTCTCTTGAGATAAAGGCAGTTTTTGGGTGACTTTGGTTTCTTTCTCCTGGTCGACCATAACAGGAGGCTAAGTAGATTTTCACTCGGTCATTTCATACTGCGCTTATATCTGCAAGATTCGAGTTGAAGAATATATCCAACCTTTATCAGGATATGATATTTCTCAGGGCCACTCGAGGAGCTGTAACTGAAATGCATGGCCATGCTCGAATGAAGATTCGTTTATCAGTTAAGTTACTCTCTAGTCGGGGAAACCACTCTTGATACAGATCACTTGTAAACTACGAACTTTCTGAATACGGACTTTGCAAATTGGTTTACATTGAGTGGGAGAAATTTATTATGGATATGAGAATCGGTTATCGCACATACACTTGTACGGACAAGTGGGAGATTGTTGGAGCCAGTGTCCTCCACAGTTAGTGCATTAACATAAATAAATCTCTATAGGTTCACAGGGTATACTTTGTATTGCAATCAGTTGATTAACGTTTATCGATAACGGTTGGCTTGCTAGATAAGTTTGACGTTATTGTCATACAGATGGCGGTGATCAACTGGTCCCTAAAAGTCACACCTAAAGGATGTGATTGAGAGATGTGATTGATTGAGAAAATAATCATATTGATGCCTTATTATATGACTAAATTAAAAGGTTAGTCGGTGTTTTTGACTAAAAGGTTAGTCAATGTGATGATGATATAATTATTTAATAACGATTAAATAATGTTAGCTAAGACGAATTAACTGTAATTCGTAAATTGAATATAAAAGGTTATATTTAATTGTTGTATATAATGTAAGCTAATTAAACATAAACCGTTATAATTAATTGGCAAATTATAAATATACGAATATTTATAATTAATGATGTATTATAAAGTCGGTCCTTGACAAATGACGATTATAATATATTACATTATATTAGAAGCTAAAATGACCGAAACAAAGTGTCCAGATACACTGGGTTTTTCCGGTAAATGGGTAGTTATTTGAGGAGACTAAATCTCCTCATATAAAAAAAAAGGGAGCCGTGAGATTGAGGGTTAGAGGAGATTTTTCTAACCTAATTTCTACACTGACTTGTGCCTCCATCACACAAAACACAAAAACCCTAAAAAGTTAACAGTAACTTTTAATCATCTTTTAAGCAAAGAAGAAGGGCATATCTCGATAAATCTTGGGTGAGACAATTAGGAGGATATCTACTTTGATATCTGTTCTTAGGCCGATTTTGCTAGGACCAAAGGTTTAATTCGTTTTCTCTATATTTATATTGTTTTCATATTTATGACTCGCAATTCATATTATATAATTTTGTTATAATCCTAAATTTTAAGAGGATGTAAACAGTTATTTCCCACATCCTTCATTACTCACTCAAATCCTTTAATTTTCATCATAATCTTCCCCTGTTATCGTCCTCTACCTTTTGTGGTAATAAAATTACCGTTTTTCTTATTTTGAATTTATCCGTCTTTCTCAAAGGTGAATAATATTCATCTTTTGTTGTCTTTTTGTAGGTGGAGACCTTCAAGACCCCGACAAAGATTACTACCTCGTGGAGGAGGACCTAGACGACGATTGAAGACGCATAAAGGTAACGATGAAGGGTTACTCGATATCAATACGTGTTTTAATGCTTTAATTGATATTTACTAAATGTCTAGTGACAATTGTTAAGCATTTAATGTGTTTTAGTAATTGTAAATATGGTTAGAATTCGATGAGTATTGTGAGAATTTGTGTTGGTTAAGGATTGTTGATAGTTGATGATAGCTATTGATGATTGTTGAAGATTATTGGTGAAGTATAGTGATTTACGTGTGAATGTGAGCCCAGCCGGCCGACCGGCCGCCGGTCAGCCGACCGGTTGGGAACCGACCGACATTTTCAAGAAAACTTGGTGTTGTGTAATCCCTGACCAGCTGGAACTCCCATTTATTTTGAATGTTTTTCGTTTGTTGCTGAAGTGCCAGCTGGGAAGCCGGCGGCCGGTCCCATTGACCGGCTGGCACCCCCTGCGATCGTTTCTTCATTTCTTTTATTATACATTCACTTTTAATAGTTTGTATGGTTCGTATATCGTGTAAATTTACGTAATAGCATTAAATATCTATGTTTAGAATATATGATATTCCACTCGCTTATATAGCATGTTTCGTGACGCTTTTTGATATGTGCCCCTTTGAGTCGGTTTTACATATGTTTTGATTTGAGCACTTATCGTTAAGTGTTGTGAACTCTCATTCCGTGGCTATACCTCCTTGGTCGTTAGACTGGAATGTTGGAACAAGGAGATGTATCCTTAATGCTTGTATGCATGTTTTAGTGGGGATATGAAGACGTTGTTGGGAGGCGAACGCAATGCGTTGATCGACCTGGCCGTCAAATGTTGTATCTTTGCAAGGTGGTGTCATTACTGAAAGTTTCTTAAACTCAATATTAGACATTTATAATATCAAAATATAAATAGTTAACTCTTTAACTAATTAGATCTTATGCATGCATAATAAAATATAAAGAAGGAAGAAGAAATTGTTCCTTACATTGAATATATATATGAAATGGGCACAATATTTAAACTCCTTTTAAATATTGTTCTTGTGCTAGTAAAAATAAGGAAGATCTCCAAGTTCCAAAATAGAAACTCTCCTCAAGGATTGTACCTTGACAATCCCTTAAAAACTAATATTATCTAATCTAGAGATAATATTTGTTCCCTTAAACTTATCTATTATCGAAATATTACTACTACTAGTAATGATTTTAAGAGTATATTAGATAGAAGAATAATATGGAGTTCTCAACTTAGAGAGATGTATAAAGAAGTATACATGCAAGAATATGATATATGGGTCAATACAAAATGATAAAATCAACCCCTTTAAGCACATAATTGTGCCGTGCAAGGGTGCTCCAAAAGGAGCCAATGGGTGCAATTCCATCTTTTCTTTTTTGTCTTATCAAAGAAGTAGCCTTAAGTCTAGGATGATTAGCCATAATCATTATGTTTATTTTACAATAAAATAAACACCCACTAAGGCTTACTAGCCTTCAAAATTTCGGCCCCCACATATAAAATAGGTCCATTTTAAGTTTGTCAATTGTCAATTGTATTATGAAGTGATATGTGACATATTCCAAGCCTTATGTCAATATAATACATATTTAACCTTTTAAATATCATCTTTTATAAAAATGAATCACATACAATAAATTAACTTAGTGATTCCTAATCACATAAAATGGATCATATTAATATAATTCACAACATTTGTAATTATAATTAATTTATTATTCTTGATTCAATTGTTTCATAAACAATAAACATATTTTAGTAATTAAACATTTTAATTCCTAAATCAAATCTTATTTAATCTAATTACAATAAGATATGAATTCTAACTCACAAAAATTATTCATTTTTAAGGAATTAATCAACTTGTATCTTAATACGACTAATTAATTTATCAATTAAGAGATTTGTCATATAGGTATGACCTTAAGGGATTAACTAATCACCACCGTCAAACGACAGTAACGTCAAACTCTAGTTAGCCAATCGTTACCGATTAATGTTGATTAGTTGACTATATAATAAAATTATCCCTTTGTATTCTTATTATTAAGATTTAATTATGTGACCGCACTATTGTTGAGGACACTTACTCCAACAATCTCCCACTTGTCCGAGACAAGTGTGCGTCACCAATTCTCTTGTCCTATTACAATCTCCCACTCAATGCAAGGTGTCTTGCAGGTCGTACTTGCACATGATCATATCAAGAGTGGTTTCCTCGATCTGGAGAGTAACTGTCTGACCGGAATTATCTATCATAGATACCTTCCGAGCGTGGCCATGCATTTTCAGCTTAGTCCTCCTCGAGTGGCCTTGAGATTTAAAAACAACCCTGACAAGGGTTGGATAATTCCTATCGCACTATTCCCTTTGCATAGCCACAGCTCATCATGACCCAAAAGATGCCCATTTGACCCCAGTTACGAAGGTCGTAGAGAATAAATCAAAGTCACTCTGAAACTGTGCCACCTTAGGCGAACAGTCTTTAGTCAAAGAATTGACTCAAAAAGAATACTAGTAGCTCTTGCCACGACCAGGCTACAAGAATTGCCAGAATTCTATAAGCGGTCAATGCCCGACAGAATGTCTCTTACAGTCTGTCTATGTGATCGATTTGTCATCCCTTATGACCCTATGACACTTGAACGTGCCATCAATCGCACCACAATCTAGTCACTTTGAGATGTCACTTAAAATAAGTGACTAGGGGCCAATGCTATGCTAAATCAGTCCACTTTAATGGAGTCCAAAATTGTCTCTACAATCCATTGGATATAACAAAGCACAAAACCGAGTTTATGAAACTCAAACGATAAATGTGATTATCATATATGAACAATCAACACAATGTTATTGCTTCATATCATATAATCTAAAGTATATTTCGTCCATGGCAATTCATGACGATCTTATTAAATGCAATAAAGGCTTGGGTAGTGAATATACCATATATTCATTTATTCCAACCTTGTAAATTGCTTTTTCCTTACATCCAATGTTATTCCTAATAACATGAATTCATATATGTACATGTCTAGATCTCTATCTAGTGTTGGGATCTTTAACTGATAGGTATTAAGGTGAAATGAGCTACCATTAGCACCTGGTAAGCCACCTTATCCTCGTCATAATGTACTACGTCTCTATTTGTAGAATTTATAATGATTGACTCTTCAATCATCGTTTTAGTTATTCGCTTCTGACCGAGCCTGTCGCAAGCCCGGTACAAAGATAAATTACCCAGACTAGGCTAATAACAAATTAATGTAATTAGGGAAGTAGGGGTTGATCCTCAGGGAGATGGTGTTTCCTATAGAATGTGAAATATCTCGCAATTGGGTCTTATCTAACGAATATCTGGGTTTTGGGGTTTTGGTTTCTAAACTAATAAAAAGCATAAATGAAAACGAAATAAAAGCAATCTAAAATGAAAACAATAAAGCAAATGATGAATTAACAATGATGAAAAGAATCTAGGGAAGTAGGTTCACACATGTAGATTAACATATTGATGAAATTGGATTTAGAACATGCAAATAATTTATTGTGAGTTCGTAAGAATGATGTGTTCATAACAATCATAGATCAGATGGTCTAGCAGGCTTTTAGGCAATTTACTAGGTCTTAATCTACCATGTCATGCTTTGTCTATTCAATTCACGTATCTCTACCTTGGAAAAGAATTCCATTCTAGTCAATGATTTTGATCCGGAATCGTTAATGTTGGACCAACTTTATAGTTTTGATAATGACATGTGTTTACGTGATAATATGTTTTACTCGATATATCATATGCGTGTAATTGTGTGCTTTAGTCTTATTATAGCTAGCAACAATTATGAGAAGAAAGATCAAAGTTAGGCATAACTTTGATAAAGTCTGTGAGACAAAGTTATAACAACTTCATGAATAACTTTGGAAGTGAACATGAAAGTTATAGCTAACCAGGCATAACTTTAAAGAAAATCGCTTCAAACAAGATCTACATCAAACTACACAAGACTCGAGATGGAGGGTCTTTGTGATCAAGATGAAGAGATGATCCGTATACTAAAGATCTTTGTGAAGATTAGATAGTATAGGTCGTCATTCGGTAACTATTTCATTCGAGAGATTTTATGTTCAAAGTTATAGCTTTAGCCTATGACTTTGGATGATAAAATATTGATGCATGATTTTGGAAAAAAAATGTTTTGAAATGTTTTCAAAAGTGAAAGAGTATTTTTATATTTATCAAAAGTTTTATTAGAGAATATATTTATGAGATTCTATTGGTTAGTAATACAACTTATGGGTTGTCATGCTACCTAGGGTTTCTAATATATTCTATCTTAATTTGTTGTTAACCTAATTAGCCCACCTAGTGTTTGAGCCATCTAGGGTTTCGTGAAAACCTAGTTTGTTCCTCGTAGGGATTCGTGCCTCCTAGGGTTTCGTGAGCTAGGAATCCGGCCTCCATAGGTTTGTTTTCCTTGTTTACCTAATCTAGGATTCTACTATAACTTTACAACAATATTTTGAGATATTAAGATAAATATATTTCTATAAGATAAACCAAATAATATTTTAAGATAAAGATATTTCTAAAAAATAAGCAAATATTATTTTATGATAAGATAAGTATCTTTATTAAATATTATGCTAGGGTTTTAGATCTACTATGATTCTACTACTATAAATACTCATTCACATATTACTTGCAAGATGTACGAAATTCACGAGTAAACACACGGCACATATACTTGTTGTGTTGATTTTCCAAAATCGTTTTAAAGCAAACCTTTGAGTAAATATTTACTATTTTTAGAGTTTGTTTTTCAAAAGAGTCGTGCATCAATTATTATCAATTGCTTGAGTGTTATTGGGTAATAGTACATCATTATAAGCTTACAAGTCTTTAACGGGAATCTGTGTGAGTTATATTGTACTTTCTTATTAGCGTAAGATAGTATAGAGTATTTAGCGATACTCACCTTGAGTTATAATCATAGTGTTGATTATACGAGTGAGTTGGTAATTTTTGTAATCCGTAGAAAGGTACTAAAAATTATTAATCGAGAATAGTGGATGTAGGTTTCAACGTGTGAAACTGAACCACTTCAAAAATCGTGTGCCTCTCTCTTATTTCTTTACTTTTCGTTATTTCGTTATTCGCGCTTACTTTGATTAATTAATTAGTTGATTTTATTCCATAAGATCAAATAATTAATTACATATCATATAAATCGAGAAAGTGGGGCTAGTTTTTAATACTCAATTCACCCCCCCCCTCTTTCGTATTCGATCAATAGACTCTACAACTGGTATCAGGGCCTTGTGCTCTTGATTGCCTTACAGCAAGGAGTCTGATCCATTTATCTTTTTATTTTTATTTTCCGCTGCATTTAATTTTATTTTAATGGATTCCAAACATCTGAAGTGTCCCGTATTCGATGGGAAGAACTACAGTTCATGGAAAAATATGATGACCCATTTCATAAAGGGTAACGATTGGGAGTGTTGGCTAATCATTAAGAATGGTCCTAATAAGATCATGCTTGGATCTGCTACTGGCACTGCCATCGAAAAGAAAGAAGATGACTATGTTGAGGCAGATTATAAGAAAGCTGAGAAAAATTTAAAGGCTATTAGTCTGTTGCAAAACGGCATGACCCATACTGAATTTGATCGTTTCTCATCTAGTTCTACTGCCAAGGAAATATGGGATGGTCTAGAGTTAGCCTATGAGGGGACAACTGTTGTCAAAAAGCAACGTATCGCACTACTGATGCGAAAGTACGAATTGTTCTCTATGGAACACAATGAATCACTTGACAGCATGTCCACTCGCTTCTCTAGTATCATTAATGAATTGAAAAATCTTGGAAAAACTTTTGACTCCGAGGAAATTGCCAGGAAGATCCTTAGAAGTCTATCTAAACGATGGAGACTTAAGGTGACG
>JAIUZE010024468.1:0-13005 GCA_022085475.1 Heliosperma pusillum | reverse complement strand
CAATTGACCTCCCTCAAGTATTATATAAATGATCTCAAGACTCAATTTCTGTAAATTGATAAGCCAACTTCTTGGCTAATTCTACTTTTAGAATTCCTGGTCGATAAATTTCTGTAAATTCTATCTTTAGTCCATCATAATCACGAGATATTACTCGTACTATAATGTTGAGATAAAATAGGTCAACACTCACTACTTACCCAACGTAAAAGGGGTCATATTATGACTTCCGACGAAGAAGGGGCTCATAGTAGTTTTTCCTATAAAGACTAATCTCAATTTTCATTTTAGAGGAAGATCCCATCATCTTAAATTTAATTCATTTTAAGTGAACAACTTTCTAGCATTTCGTGAATGATTTAGACTAAGGTGATGGCCCTATGAACGAGTGACATCTGTATGTCTATGATGAAAATTCAAACTATATGAATCATTTTTCATGCATTTTAGGTGGTTTGGTTTAGGCGGAATATGATGCAATTATTTAACATGTGAATGAAAAACAAAAGAATGAAAAATACGTAAACTATTACAACGGTCCTATTGTGGCCTATCTACCAAAATGAACAGTAAATACAAGTTTGGAATCCATCCTAATGGACCCGAGAAGCTTGACTTTGTCTCATCTTGGTCCATGTAGCGGGAGTGAGCATCCGATCTCCATCTTTAGTCTTCTTAAATTACATTTTCAAAATTACAAAATCAACCTATTTACATTCTAATTCCAAAAACATAATTAAAAGAAATAAAAGGAGATTCGAGATCTCATAAATACATCCAAACCATGTTTCCATCATTACGAAAACATGATTAACTAAGGCCACACTAGGTATTACATTTTTCAACCAATTGCAAAAAATACGTAAATAAAACCATTCATTCATTCATTCATTCGACAAAAATAAAATGCATCAACTATATAAATTAATTCTACAAGACATAATTCATTAATTATGTTGATTAATTATCCAAACAACCATTAAATACGATCAAAATCATGTGACAATTCCTAAATTGCCCACAACAATTTTAATCTTCCATAATCCATTTTTATTTTAAACCTTTTTAAAATAATCGGGTATCATTATTGTGAACCTTTTCACAATAACAAACAAACATTATCTTTATAATGCCCAAAAAAAAAAACTAACAAATTTTTTTTCTACTGTTCACTGTTCACGTGAACAGTACCAGTCCCAAAAAAAAAATTTCTTTTCTCTTCTTTCTTTTCTCTCGGTTTATAACAAAAACCGAAAAACCAATACACAAAAAAAAAACTGTTGCTGCCATTTTTTTTTTTTTAAAAAAAAAACAGAATTTTTTTTTTTATAACTGTAAACAGTAACACGAGCAGCAAAAAAAAAATTAATCAAATTAAACCGTTTTAATTCGATCAAGCTTATATTAACTAGATCGGTGCAAACAAAACAATGCCTAATCGTTATTAAACATTGATACAAGTAGATGATTCAAGTTAACCTTTTAATATGAACATCTAAAAACAATTTATACCGAAAATATATAGCACAAAAATTGATGTTCATTAACATCCAATACAATTCCATTTACATTCTAATTTAATCCTTATTAAATTAAAATATGAACAAATTCATATATTATCATCTTTAACAGATTAAAACAATAATATGAATGAATCTTTAATGGAACCCTAAAAAAAAAAAATCATCACGGCACAAAAAATATAAAACCGTGAGTTTTATTAAAAAATTCCGGATTTTTTTTTTCTCTCAATAATCATACAATTAAATATTTATGAAAATCACATAAAATAATTTCATAGCCCTAAGGCTCTGATACCACTTGTGGGAATATATCCGTATACATCACTTTAATCTAACAGGATTATAATGAAATTATGATTTATATGATTAACGGGTCATAAACGAAATTGCATAATAAACAAAGGGATTAGGAATAACCTTTAGTCCTCGTAAATTCGGCCTAAGAACAGATATCAAAACAGATATACTCCTAATCGTCTCACCCAAGATTGATCAAGAAATGCCCTTGTAATTGCTAGAAAAATTAGAGAGAAAAGAGTCTGTATCTTTTTCTTTTTGAGATGTGAAATTGATGATGAATCATTAGAGAGTTAGAATGAGTAAAACTCTTCCTATATCCTCCCTAGGTCACGGCACACATAGGAGAAAATAAGGGATTATTTTTCTCTTGTTTTGTTACCATGTTGACCGAAATTCCAGGAGTGTATTTGGACTCTTTTTCGGTTATATTAGCTTCCATTTAATATAATGTTATACATATTATATTTGTCTAATATGTTGTCATACATTAATAAGGTCCATTACAACATTTTGCAGTGGATATATTAACATAACAATTATTATGACAATCGTATAATATATACCTCAATTATAAATATCGGTATATTTATAATCCTGCTAATTAAATATAACGGTTTAAGCTTAATTACGAATTAACATTTTAATTTGTTTAAGCTCACATTATATACTACAACTAAATATAACATTTTATATTTAATTACGAATTACAGTTAATTCGTCTTAGCTAACATTATTTAATCGTTATTAAATAATTATATCATCATCACATTGACTAACCTTTTAGTCAAAAACACTGACTAACCTTTTAGTCATTTAATAAGGCATCAATATGATTATTTTCTAAAATAATCACATCTCTCAATCACATCCTTTAGGTGTGACTTTTAGGGACCAGTTGATCACCGCCATCTGTATGACAATAACGTCAAACTTATCTAGCAAGCCAACCGTTATTGATAAACGTTAATCAACTGATTACAATACAAAGTATACCCTGTGAACCTATAGAGATTTATTTATGTTATTGCACTAACTGTGGAGGACACTGGCTCCAACATTTAATACTCAATTCACCCCCCTCTTTCGTATTCGATCAGTAGACTCTACAATTGGCATCAGAGCCTCGTGCTCTTGATTTCCTTACAGCAAGGAGTCTGATCCGTTTTTATCTTTTTTATTTATTTTCCGCTGTATTTAATTTTATTTTAATGGATTTCAAACACCTGAAGTGTCCCGTATTCAATGGGAAGAACTATAGTTTATGGAAAAATATGATGACCCATTACATAAAGGGTAACGAATGAGAGTGCTGGCTAATCATTAAGAATGACCCTAATAAGATCATGCTTGGATCTATTACTGATACTTCCACCGAAAAGAAAGAAGAGGACTATGTTGAGGTAGATTATAAGAAAGCTGAGAAAAATTCAAAAGCTATCAGTCTGTTGCAAAACGGCATGATTGCTACTGAGTTTGACCGTTTCTCATCTAGCTCAATGGTCAAGGAAATATGGGATGGTCTAGAGTTAGCCTATGAGGGGACGATTGTTGTCAAAAAGCAACGTATTGCACTGTTAATGCGAAAGTACGAATTGTTCTCTATGGAGCAAAATGAATCGCTTGATAGCATGTCCACTCGCTTCTCTAGTATCATTAATGAATTGAAAAATCTTCGTAAAACTTTTGACTCCGAGGAAATATCCAGAAAAATCCTTAGGAGTCTGTCTAAACGATGGAGAGCTAAGGTGACGGTAATTGAGGAATGTAAAGATCTAACCTATCTTATCAAGAGCTACTCGGAACCCTAATGGCTCACGAGATTACTCTCGATGCGGATGAGGCAAATGATAGTAATAGTAAGAAAGTGGCTTTACAGGCCGAGTCTAGTGAAAAACAAGATTCGGATCTTGAAGATGAAACAGTGTTATATGCTAGGCGTTTTAAGAAAAAATTCTTTAATCAAAAACAAGGAAAAACGCTTAACAATAACACTAACAAATCTTATTAGAAGCCAATCGAGTCAAAAGGGTCTCTCTCAAGTAGTGGTTGCTACAAGTGTGGGGATAATGATCATATGATTAAGGATTGCCCTACTTGGAAGAAAATCAAAGACAAAAATCAAATAGACAAACCAAGAAGGAATTCAAGCAAGTCATGATGGCTTATTGCTGGGGAGATCTCGACACAGAAGACGACGAGTCAGAAGAAGAAGAAGTCGCCAACTTGTGTTTGAGCAACGTCAGTCTTGACCTAATTTCTGACAGCGACAATGAGAGTGAATTCGAGATGTGCCTTGTCGGCAATTCAGATTC
The DNA here is from genome assembly GCA_022085475.1 of Heliosperma pusillum. Classification (NCBI taxonomy): domain Eukaryota; kingdom Viridiplantae; phylum Streptophyta; class Magnoliopsida; order Caryophyllales; family Caryophyllaceae; genus Heliosperma; species Heliosperma pusillum. The sequence continues at coordinate 8,870 of JAIUZE010024468.1, read as the reverse complement.
AGATTCAGATTCAGAAAATGATGAAGAGGTTAGTCATCTTGAACTTAAAAAGCAAGTTAAGAAATTGTCTAAGAAGTCTTTAATTAAGTATTTTGAAGAAGCCTTAGATCATTGTCATGAACAGAGTCTTGAATTAAAAGGTCTTAAGGAAAATATTCTTGACATTGCTGAGGAAAACCTGTTGGAGCCAGTGTCCTCCACAGTTAGTGCAATAACATAAATAAATCTCTGTAGGTTCACAGGGTATACTTTGTATTGTAATCAGTTGATTAACTTTTATCGATAACGGTTGGCTTGCTAGATAAGTTTGACGTTATCGTCATACAGATGGCGGTGATCAACTGGTCCCTAAAAGTCACACCTAAAGGATGTGATTGAGAGATGTGATTATTTGAGAAAATAATCATATTGATGCCTTATTAAAAGACTAAAAGGTTAGTCGGTGTTTTTGACTAAAAGGTTAGTCAATATGATGATGAGACAATTATTTAATAATGATTAAATAAAGTTAGCTGAGACGAATTAACTGTAATTTGTAAATTGAATATAAAAGGTTATATTTAATTGTTGTATATAATGTAAGCTAATTAAACATAAACCGTTATAATTAATTGGAAAATTATAAATATACGGATATTTATAATTAATGATGTATTATAATGTCTTTTTTTTTTTTTTTTTTTTTTTTGGGAAAAGGTAAGTTATATTGAAAGCTCAAAAGGTACAATGTTTATCAATATTACATAAGACACTAAAATGCAACAAAAATATCATCTAAGACGTTGTAGCCAAGTAACTTCCTCAGTAGAAAACTTGCTCACATTCATCTTGCCTAATCGATTATTAATCTCCTCCATGACTTGTTGTACTAAATCCTCAGGACGTCTAATACAATGCTTAAATCTCACTTCATTTCGAACCATCCAAATCTTGTATATAAGTGCAACATGACAAGCTCCAATGTAGTTCCTTTGAAGCTTTGTTCTTCCTCTACCAGCAGCCAGCCACTCCACCAACTGACTGAAAATGAAAGAAACTTTAAGCTTTCTCTGCAGGATTTGGCAACACATCAGACTGTAAATGCATTCATACAGTACATGCTTCATAGTCTCCAGTCCATTCCCACATATATCACAAGCAGTGTCCACAAGTATCCCCATTCTGTTCAATCTATCCTTAGTAAGCAACCTATTCTGAATGGCAGCCCAGAATATAAAACTAGACTTAGGAACATTCATAGGATTCCAGCACACATACCTCCATCTCACTCTATCCTTGCCTGGCCTCAACCAAAAATAACCATCCTTGACAGCATAAGGTTTATCAGAACCCAACCACATATCATCTACATAAGCACTATGAAACTGAGTCATAATATGACTTATTTTCCTCCATGACCAGCTAGTGTCAGGAGGAACACTATACTCCTTCCAGTGTACTCCTTTTAAGTAGACATTACTAACCCATTTTACCCATAGATGATCCTTTTTAGAAGCTATCCACCACACATATTTGCCTAAAAGAGCTCTGTTCCACTGTTTCACCTCTTTAATGCCAAGTCCTCCTTCTGCCTTAGGGTAACAACAGTTATCCCAGCTAACATTTGGAGCTTTTTTATACTATGCATTTCCTCCCCACAAATAGTTCCTACACATAGCAATGATTCTATTCATAATACCATTAGGAATAAGAAAAATGTGAGCCCAATAAGAATAGAGTGAAGTAAGGATAACATTCACCAAAATCAGACGACCAGAGTAAGAGAGTTTTCTGTTACCCTATCCTCTAATCCTAGCAACAATTTTATCAGTTAACTTCAACCCATCATTCTTTGAAAGCTTCTTTGAAGAAATAGGAATTCCCAGGTACTTGAAAGGAAGATAACCCCTCTGAAAACCAGACACTTGTAGAATATTATCAATGCATACATTAGTCACACCATTAAAATAGATTTCAGACTTAGTTTTATTCAAGCACAATCCAGATGAGGCAGAAAAAGTAGCAAAACTTCTAAGGATCCACATGATAGAGTGCTCATTTCCTTTGCAAAACATCAACAAATCATCAGCAAATAATAAGTGATTGAGTTTAATCTGCCCACATAAAGGATGATATTTGAACCCAACCTGATGAGAAATGACCTGAAGAATTCTGGATAAATACTCCATACAAAGAGTAAATAGAAGAGGAGACAAAGGATCCCCTTGTCTTAAACCCCTCTTACCTGGAAAAAATCCAAAGACATTCCCATTTAAGGCCAGAGAATAGGTAGGAGAAGTGACACAAGCCATTATCATATCAATAAATCTCCCTGGGAACTGAAGAGCCTGAAGCATCTGAAGCAAGAAAGACCACTCCACAGAATCATAGGCTTTCTTATGATCAATTTTGATAAGACATCTAGGGGAAGCACACTTCCTATTATAGAGTCTCACCAAGTCTTGACAAATAAGCACGTTTTCAACAATGTTCCTCCCTTTCACAAAACCCCCTTGACAAGGACTAACAATATCAGGAAGAATGTGACTCAATCTATTACAAAGAACCTTTGCCAAACATTTATAAATTGTATTACAGCAAGCAATAGGTCTAAAATCCAACACACTATCAGGATTATCCTTCTTAGGAATCAAAGTAAGAATAGTAGTGTTCACCTGTTTTAATAATTTACCTGACTGGAAGAAATTCTGAACTGCATTAATAACATCACCTCCTACCACATCCCAAGACTCCTTAAAAAATTGACTAGTGTAACCATCAGGACCTGGGGATTTGTTAGAGGCAATAGAAAACATACATCTCTTGATTTCATCAGCAGACACAGGTGCCATCAGGATAGTAGCATGCTCATCAGAAATTAAAGCCCCCTCTCTAACAGTAGGCACATGGACAGCCATAGTAGGAAGGGAGGTTCCCAGCAGACTATTATAGTAATTGAGGAAAGCTGTTTCAACATCCTGGGGATTAGTCTGAACCATATCATTCATATCTTTGATACTAACAACTCTATTATGAATTTGTCTCGCCCTAATATGAGAGTGAAAGAAATGGGTATTGTCATCACCATCTTTAAGCCAATCAACCTTAGCCTTTTGGCAAAGAAAACTAAACTGAATCTTACATTGGAGCCTATAAGCTTCAGCAGCTTCACTCTCTGCCTTCAGCAGCTCATGATCATGAGGATTATTATGAACCATCTTCTGAATATCTTCCAGTAAAGCTTTAGCAATGCCTGTTGATATATCCACATCAGAGAACCCCTTCTTATTCAGAACTTTCAAAGGATTCTTAAGATTCTTCAACTTGGATACCAATTTAAACATAGCATTTCCAAAGATACTCTGACTCCAACTTCATTGAACAATCCCCTTAAAATCAGGAGACAAACTCCACATATTATAGTACCTAAAATGAGTTTTCTTCAATATTCTCTCATAACTCCTATAACAAACCATAGGACTATGATCAAAAAGACCCTCAGGCAAGAAGTTAACATAAGCTTCAGGGTATAAGTTCAACCAATCATTGTTCACTAAGAATCTATCAATTCTTGAGAAAGATCTAGAGCTAGGATCTTGCTTGTTATTCCAAGTATAAAAAGCTCCCTGACCTTTAATATCAACCAAATCACAATGCTGCACACACTCTCTAAAATCAGCAATATCTCCCCATTGAACCTCACTACCAATTCTCTCATTAAAATGCAGCACACTATTAAAATCTCCACAAATACCCCAAGGCCCCAAATGATTATCATGAATATGCTTAAGATCTACCCATAGCTCCTTCCTTTCTATATCATCATTAGTAAGTTTATGCTTAAGATCTACCCTAGACAGAAAAGTAGTTCTGAAAATGACAGCCTAAATTATACAACGACTCAAAAAAATGAGGATTTTAGAGAGAGAAAGCTCAGCCTTCTCTCTTGATTTTCTAGGGTTCTAATTGCAAATGGCAAGGCAAACCAGATCAAAAAAATCCCAAAAAAACACCAAAAGCAAAGCTAAACTACGTCTTTCATTCAATAATATTTCTGAGTTACATTTAGATATGTCTTCATTACCATCGACGTCTAAAGGACCGCAGTCTGGAGTGGCTCAAAAAACTAGAGGAATCAATGATATTGTTGGTATTCCGGTCCTGAATTTAGAAGATATTGTGGAAGGAATTCAAGAGACTGAGGAAGATGGAGGAGGGGTATGGACAGAAGTAAGAGGTAAGCGTAATTCTACCTTCTTCTATCTCAAATCCGCCTGAAATTGTTAAGGAAATTTTGCAATTAACAGTAGAGGATGTGGCCCAAGAGATTAAATATTGGGATTCTGCAGTTATTTGCTATGTTTTGGGGGCAAATCCACCATGGGATCTACTTAGAGGTTTTATTAAACGAATTTGGGGTGTTTACAATTATGATAAGATTTCTTTTCTCCCTAATGGTGTCTTCTTAGTGAGATTTCCTACTATAGAGTGTAAGAATCTGGTGCTTCAACAAGGATTCCCAATGTTTGATAATAAACCTATGGTTGTTAAAGCCTGTACAGAGAATAGTAGTTTGCAGAAGGAGAATGTGAAATTGGTACCAACATGGGTTCGTTTGTGTGGGCTGCCGCTTAAATTTTGGGGCAAATCTTGTCTGGAGAAGCTTGCTGGATTAATTGGCAAAGCTCAGAAATGTGATGTTAATACTGAGGAGCAGATTAGAATTGGTTATGCTCGAATTTTGGTGGAAGTTGAAGTAGGGCAAGAGTTTCCAGAGAACATTGTGTTTAAAGATGAGAAAGGAGTTGAGGTTACTATTCCAGTTGAATATGAATGGAAGCCGATTATTTGTGAGGAGTGTAAGGGACTTGGGCATACTAAGGCAGTTTGTAAGAAGAAGTTAGGGATGAGGATCCCTTCCAAACCTGTACAGGTATGGAAGCCAATCCTGAAACCTGCTCCAATTCCTACTGTGGTTCTCTCATCTCCCTCTTCTGCAGTAAATAGAACTTCACATGTTCAGAGAGTGAATGCCCTACCTATGAGTATTCAGAGAATATCTAGGCAAGAATTTACTGAGGGAGAAAATTTGACCCCAGGAAGATCCTATGTGGTTGTGCTTAATTCTAAGCCATCTAATCAAGTGGCAGGGAGAATAGAAGTACCACCTGATATTAGTCATGAATAATATAGGGTGCTGGAATGTGAGAGGAATAAATGGTGCTCATAAGCAGTTAGATGTCAAGCAATTTCTTCATCAAAATAATATTGGCTTGTATGGGCTTGTGGAGACTAAAGTAAAAGCACAGGATTTTGATAGAGTGCTGAATAATTTAGGAGGTCAGTGGAAGGGTATTAATAATAATAATTATCATCAAAGGGGAAGAGTTTGGTTAATTTGGAGTGCTCAATACTTTGTGGTCAATGCTGTCCATATTTCAGCTCAGGATATTATTGCTGAGATAACTGATATCTTATCTGGTGACAACTTCTTATTTACTGTTGCTTATGTATTATAATGTCGGTCTTTGACTAATGACGATTATAATATATTACATTATATTAGAAGCTAAAATGACCGGAAAAAGTGTCCAGATACACTCGGGTTTTTCCGGTCAATGGGTAGTTATTTGAGGAGACTAAATCTCCTCAGAGATAACCTAGTAGTGCCGTGAGATTAAGGAAGAGAAGGAGAAAAATTAAAAACCTAATTCTACTTTCTCACTTGTGTCTCCATCACGAAAAACACAAAAACCTAAAAAGTTAACAGTAACTTTTAATCATCTTTCTAGCAAAGGAGAAGGGCATATATCTCGATCAATCTTGGGTGAGACAATTAGGAGGATATCTACTTTGATATCTGTTCTTAGGCCGATTTTGCTAGGACCAAAGGTTCAATTCGTTTCTCTATATTTTATATCGTTTTCATATTAATGACTTGCAATTCATATTCTATAATTTTGTTATAATCCTAAATTTTAAGGGGATGTAAACAGTTATTTCTCACAAGTGGTATCAGAGCCAGGTTACAAAATTATATTATATGTTTTTCATTTTTATGAAATATATATTTGAGAAAAGAAAAAAAAATTACCGAATTTTTTTTTTGTCACGGCTGTTTTTCTTAGCCGTGTGATTTTTTTTTAGGTCATGTTTTTCCATTCTTGATTTATTGATATTGTTATTTTAAAAGGTTAAAATTCAATATAATAAATTTGTACTTGTTTTAATTTGATAAGGATTAGATTAAAATAAGATGGAATTGTTTTGATTTTTGTTGTTGCTATTGTTTTCGGACTCATTGTTTTAAATTGATAATTTTTGTATAATGATTCAATTTTAATGATGTTCAAAGCGATTGTGATTAAATGAATATAAGGATAATCGATTTAATCATGATTTAGATGTTCATTTTAAAAGGTTAAATTGAATAATCTAGTTTGAATCAATATTTAATAACGATTAGATATTGAATTTTGTACCGATCTAGCACTATTGACAACACCGAAATTTTTTTTTCTCTGTCCGTGCTGCAGCTGTTTAATAAAAAAAAAAAAAAAAATTTTTTCTGTTTTTTTTTTTTACCGTAGCAGCAGGTAATTTTTATGGTTTTATTTTTTTTTCTTTTCGGTTTTTGATTAATCCGTGAGAAAGGAGAAAAAAAAAATTTATTTTTGGACTGGTACTGTTCACGTGAACAGTGATCAGTAAAGAAATTTTTTTTTTTTTTTTTTTGACATTATAAAGATAATGTTTGTTTGTTATTGTGAAAATGTTCACAATAATGATACCCGATTATTTTAAAAAGGTTTAAAATAAAAATGGATTATGGATGATAAAAATTGTTGTGGGCAATTAAGGAATTGTCACATAGTTTTGATCGGTTTTAATGGTGGTTTGGATAATTAATCAACATAATTAATGAATTATGTATTGTAGTATTAATTTATATAGTTGATGCATTTTTTTTTGTCGAATGAATGAATGAATGTTTTTATTTACGTATTTTTGCAATTGGTTGAAAAATGTAATACCTAGTGTGGCCTTAGTTAATCATGTTTTCGTAATGATGGAAACATGGTTTGGATGTATTTATGAGATCTCGAATCTCCTTTTATTTCTTTTAATTATGTTTTTGGAATTAGAATGTAAATAGGTTTATTTTGTAATTTGAAAATGTAATTTAAGAAGACTAAAGATGGAGATCGGATGCTCACTCCCGCTACATGGACCAAGATGAGACAAAGTCAAGCTTCTCGGGTCCATTAGGATGGATTCCAAACTTGTATTTACTGTTCATTTTGGTAGATAGGCCACACTAGGACCGTTGTAATAGTTTACGTATTTTTCCGTTTTTTTGTTTTTCATTCACATGTTAAATAACTGCATCATATTCCGCCTAAACCAAACCACCTAAAATGCATGAAAAATGTTTCATATAGTTTGAATTTTCATCTTAGACATACAGATGTCACTCGTTCATAGGGCCATCACCTTAGTCTAATCATTCACGAAATGCTAGAATTTTGTTCACTTAAAATGAATTAAATTTAAGATGATGGGATCTTCCTCTAAAATGAAAATTGAGATTAGTCTTTATAGGAAAAACTACTATGAACCCCTTCTTCGTCGGAAGTCATAATATGACCCCTTCTACGTTGGGTAAGTAGTGAGTGTTGACCTATTTTACCTCACCATTGTAGTCCGAGTAATATCTCGGGATTATAATGGACTAAAAGATAGAATTTACAGAAATTTATCGACCGAGAATTCTAAAGGTAGAATTAGCCAAGAGGTTGGCTTATCAATTTACAGAAATTGAGTCTTGGGATCATTTATATAATTCTTGAGGGAGGGCAATTGTATAAATGCATGAGTCATCGCATTAAACAGTTTTTGCATTAAGACTTAATTTTAAAACGATGAAACTTATCATAATTTTTCTTCTTTTCACAGTTTCTTGAATCCGTTATATAAAGATATAACTGCTAAAATAACAAATGGCTGGACGTACAGACGACCCAATGCCAAGTGCTACACTCGCTCGCGAGTCCTGGCTTAAGATCTTTATGGACAACATAAATCAGTCCACGCGACTGAAGAATGATGGGTCAAACTTTGCAGACTGGGAGGCGGCATTACGGAATGCTGCCATTGCTGACGGTAAGCTCAAGTACTTCGACTGAGCCACTATCCGGCCGAAACCCAGCCCCAATGCCAGGGCAAGAATCACTTGCTTATAGTGATTTCGTAATTGGGCCTGTGCGATAAGAACGTACTCATCTTTTCAATGGAATCAAATTTGGCAAAGGATTTCATTGCCCATGTGTAAACAAAATTTTCACACCACGCTCTCTAACGAGTTCTCGAAAGCCTCCGAGGTCTTCGCTTAGACCTACCTGTCGCTTCTTTGAAGCGAAACTCCAGAGGGGCCAAGCAGTTAGCCCACACATTCTTGACATGATTGAGAATGTCGAGAAACTGGAGGCACTTGGTTGCAAAATCGATGAGAAGATCGTCATAGACCGCGTTCTTCATTCGCTTCATGATGGTTTTGCCCTTTTCAGGGCAAATTACTATATGAATGATATGAATAAGAGTCTTCATCAGCTCCACTCACTCCTTGTACAGACAGAGAGTGATCTGAATTGAGTGGGAGTCTGAAACAGGACGTTCTCATGATTGCCAACAAGGGCAAAGGTAAGGGCAAGGCTAAGGCCAACCTAGCTGTAGGGAAGCCGAAATTCAAAAAGCCAGGGCAAGGCAAGAGTGGGCCTGGTGAGTCTAGCGGTAGCTCACAAGGCAATACAAAGAGCGATGAAGGTAACATGGAGTGCCACCATTGCCACAAGATTGGGCATTGAAAGAGGAACTGCCTCGTGTACCGAGAG
>JAIUZE010024466.1:0-17516 GCA_022085475.1 Heliosperma pusillum | reverse complement strand
ACAAAAGCTATCAAGCGATAAACTCCGTATGCTCGTTAAAGATAGTATGGCCTATCAATGTCATGGTCCAAGATACTCATTTAGAATTAGAATGGTCAAGACGCCATATACTCATAATTCTCTATTGGTACTTAGTCAACACGACATATATCATACAATTAAACAGTCACGGGAAAAACATCCTATCATGTGACTAATTGCATATAAATCATAATCAATATCATATCGCCTCATATCTACTAAGGCTAATTCAATAATTAAATACAACCTTACTTGAAGACAAATCCCCGACCCGAGTCCCGCGACGGGTCATCAGTCAAATCGGGGCTGACTAGATCTTAGTTTGACCAAACCCGTTGGATCAAACCGGCTAGAAACAGAGTCTTTATCACATAGACATACAATCAACATATTCTTTACATGTTATTTTATTAAAACTTCTAACATGTGAATTATTATATTATGCCCGAAAACCCGTTTGACTAAAAGGATATTAAATTAAACTACGGTCTCGTCTTATAATTTCTAACATGTGAGAAATAATAATTTAATGAAAAACCTTTTTAATTAAATATTTACTTATTAATATTTCTCGCTTGCTAATTATTACAAAACGCGATAAAAATGACGATAACTCAAAAACCGTCACAAGTCCCAAAGTGGGACCCACGGCTGAGTTGGGCCGGACCCCACATGGGCCTGGATGGGCCCACGGGCCTGTTTTGGCTAAAATGGCTGATTTTTCTACTTTTACTAAAACCGCTTTCTTAATATTTCACGCATGCTTTAACATATTTAAAACCCGTCAAAACAACAATTAAACAATCAAACATCGACACAACCCAAAGACCAAAACCCAGACCCACCATGGACCAACCCAGACCGGTCTGAACCGGCCTGGACCGGCCTGGTTTGGACCGGTTTCCAGCCACCATTTCGGCCACCACCACTACAACAACACCAAATTGTTTCTAACATGTTTTAATTAATCAACACCCATTTTAACAACCAATTTAACCATCCATCATACAACAATCATCATCATGAAGAAATCATAAAAATATAACAAGAACAACCAACATGTTATAAAATCATAAAACACCATAATAACTACTACTTAACATGTTACTAACTAAAAATCATAAAATCATAATAATATGAACAAAAACTAAAGATTAACCAAAAACTAAAGAAAACCAAAGCATGTAACATTATCCGTCGAGTAACTCGGAATCGTTACCTTAGCTAGCTAAAATCAAGTAGCACCAAAATAATAAGAACGAAGAAAATAAGAAACCCGTCTTCTAATCTTCTCCTAAAATATACGAGTCACCAAACTCGTCTTCAAAATCTTCCCCTATAAGAAATGACAAGAAAAACATTATTAGAACTTAAAATATGAATTCCCATAATTAAAGTGTTGAAAACGATTTTGTCGGAATTGGAAATAAAACGTACTTGAAGATGGAGAGCGAAGAGGAGATTCTAGAAATATAAGTTAGGACGGATTTAATTAAGAAATGAAGGTTTTATGATGATTTTGCTCAAGAACGACGAAGAACGGATGAAGAACGACGACGAACGTTCAAGAACGATGAAGAACGATTAATTTGATCTTAAGTTGATTTGTTGGAAAATGAAAAGTTGTTAGTGAGTAATGAAAAGAAAGAAAATATCAAGCTTTAAGAGAGGAGAAAGAGACGTGAGAAAAGAAGAGAAATCGGGTCTGTTTTTAAGCGATTGCGGAATTTAAGTTGACAGACCGATAAAGTTACAAATATCTTAGATATTATTATTAGTTTAATCATATTAATTAAAAGATCTAACATGAGTGAAAAATAGGTGACATGGGGCGTGTGAAATGGAGAGGAATCGGGTCTGATTTTGAGCGATTTGCGTAATTTAAACGACGGATCGATAAAGCTACAAATATCTTAGATATTTGATTAGTTTAATCGAAACAATTAAAATATCTCAAGTGAGTGGAAAACGATGACATGGCGGCGTGACTCATGCCAAAGTCGAGTTTCGATTTTGTTACGGGATTTACGATGAGTCGGGAATAGTTAAATGACGTTCGGTTTAAAACCGTAAACGTTATTCTTTAAATTCCGAATAAATTCAAAATAATTATATTAAATTATGATAAATCTTAATAAATCTAAATAAAAATAAATCAAAAATATTATTTTTTTAAATAAAATTTCGGTCCTCAAACTTATGAGGCGAGTCGGGAAAAAGTCAACGGAAGTCAAAGTTGACTGAAAATTCGAGAAAAGTCAAAGATGACTTAAAGTCAAGAAAAGTTTAGGACGACTTAAAAGTCAAGAAAAGTCAATGACGACTTTTAAAAAGTCAAGAAAAGTCAAAGACGACTTAAAAGTCAAGAAAAGTCAAAGACGACTAAAAACGGTCTTTTCATGAAATCTCTCAAAAATTCCAAATACGAACGCGGAATTTCAAAACAAGACTCGGAACAAAAATTCCTATTTTAAAAACTTAAGTTCTACTGAAAAGTGTTAGTAAATATTTTTACTAGAAAAATCGGGTACTTTTCGGGTTGTTACAAAATGTTTTCCAATAAGGAAGTTCCCAGAATATGCTTTGTTTCCACCAACCTTGATTTTTGTCTTTCAAACTTTTCAATTTTTCAGCAGAAGACTCCACAACTTTTGGTAAATCTTTTACCGAATCCCAAACCTCAACACCGGTTAATTTCGTTGTGGCTGTGCTATTATCAGTTTTCCTTTTATTTATAAAATGCTTACAATTGTTGCGGAAAGGATGATCAGGTTTTAAGAACCCACGATGACAATCGAACCAACAAACCTTTCTACTATTTTTAAGAAAAAAATATTTACGATCTTTTTCTTGACAATGAGGACACACACGTTATCCGGTTGTGCACCAACCGGAAAACATGCCATATGCAGGAAAATCATTGATCATCCACATTAATGCCACCTTTAATTGAAAAATATGTTTCTTAGAGACATCGTAGGTATACATGTCGGTTTTGTTGGAGCCAGTGTCCTCCACAGTTAGTGCAATAACATAAATAAATCTCTGTAGGTTCACAGGGTATACTTTGTATAATAATCAGTTGATTAACGTTTATCAATAACGGGTGGCTTGCTAGATAAGTTTGACGTTATTGTCATACAGATGGCGGTGATCAACTGGTCCCTAAAAGTCACACCTAAAGGATGTGTTTGAGAGATGTGATTATTTGAGAAAGTAATCATATTGATGCCCTATTATTTAACTAAAAGGTTAGTCAGTGTATTTGACTAAAAGGTTAGTCAATGTGATGATGAGACAATTATTTAATAATGATTAAATAAAGTTAGCTGAGACGAATTAACTGTAATTCGTAAATTGGATATAAAATGTTATATTTAATTGTTGTATATAATGTAAGCTAATTAAACATAAACCGTTATAATTAATTGGCAAATTATAAATATACGGATATTTATAATTAATGATGTATTATAATGTCGGTCCATGTAAAACGACGATTATAATATATTACATTATATTGGAAGCTAAAATGACCAAAAACAAAAGTATCCAGATACACTCGGTTTTTAGTCAATGGGTAGTTATTTTGAGGAGACAAAATCTCCTCATATAAAACCTACTATGAGCCGTGAGAAGAAGTACAAGGAGATAGGAATTGAGTTTATAATTCTAACCCTAATTCTCACTTCAGTCTCCATCTCATCATACACACATCACAAAAAGAAAAAGTTAACAGGAACTCTTTCACAAAACCACAAAATCTCCTTCTCAACAGTGAGATCGTGTAAGAGGTTCTCTTTCTAGCAAAAGAAAAGGGTATTTCTCGGAGCATCTTGGGTGCAACGATTAGGAGGATATCTACCTTGATATCTCTGTTCTTTACGCCTATTGCTAGGATCGGAGGTTGATTTCTAAATCTCTATTTTTCTTTGTTTTCGGTTATGACTCGATAATCAAGTTATTGCTTTTTCGTTATAATCCTATAATAATTGTATTGTGGTAATACCGATTTCCTACAAGTGGTATCAGAGCATAGGCAACGAAATTGTTTTAATTTGATTTCATAAACCGAAACTGTTTTTCGCTGTGTGTTTGTCTCGATCGAGGACTTGAGTGTCTCGATCGAGAGGTTTTTGGGAGTTATTTGTCTCGATCGAGTTCTTGTGTTTGCTCGATCGAGAAGTTTTGTTTTCTCAAATTTTTAGTCGATCGAGTAGCTTGTTCGCTCGATCGAGGACTTTAGTGTCTCGATCGAGTGATGTTTATACTCGATCGAGGTCCCTGTTTGTCGACTAGGAAGAATTATTCGATCGAGTAAACAGTATACTCGATCGACACATTTTCTTTTCGATCGAGAGACTTAATGGTTTAATTTCTTCTCGATCGAGCACCGTACAGAATCGTATTTCCTTTCGTATTCGTTTTCATTTAGATTTATTTTGTTATTTTAATCTGTTAAAATAACATACAATAGATTTGTATATGTTTTAATTTAATAAAGATTAGATTAAAATGAAAATGGAAATGATGTTGAATGAGTTTATCATATGAAAGGATATTAATTTTTCCCTATTATGTCGATAAAGACCAATTTTGCCGGGAAAAAAAAAACTTTATGCCGCAAAAAATTTACTGTTTTTCTGCCGTATTCAAAGTTTTTTTGGGCCTTTAATTGTACATCATTCGGATTGTGTATAATTAATGTGAAACGGTTCACATATGCTAAATATCTTACATTTTAAAGCAGTTTGAAATGTTTTAGGATAGTTCATTTTATCAGTAAAATGAATCTAGATTGTAATTGATGTGGGTAATTACAGAATCACCACATAATTATAATCTATGTTAAAAGGGTGGTTTGAATAATAAAACATCGTAATAAATGTATTATGTCTTGCATGTTTTATTTTAGTTCGTGCTTTTACAATTTGTTTTGTATTGTTTGAATGAATTTTTAACGTATTTTTACAATCAGTTGTAACTTAGTGTGGCCTTAGTAGATTGTGTTACCGTAATGACGGTAACATAGTCTTGGATGTATTTTGAGATCTCGAATCTCCATTATTTTTAGTTTTGGGTTTTGAAATTAGTATGTAATAAATAGGATCTATGTAATTTTATTTTTTGTAATTTCAAAGAAGACTAAAGATGGAGATTGGAGCTCACTCCCGCTACATGGATTAAGAAGGGTGATCAAGTCAAGCTTTGAGGGTCAAATCAGTTGGATTCCAAGTTGTATTTTATTCTTTTTGGTAGGATAGGCCACACTAGGACATGTTTTTCCTTTTACATTTTTCATTCTCGTTTACTTTCCATCACATGATAGATAATTGCATCATATTCCGCCTAAACCAAACCACCTAAACTAATAAAATGCATGAAAATGATTCATATAGATTGAATAATTTTAATCATGGACATACAGATGTCACTCGCTTTTAGGGCCATCACCTTAGTTAAATCATTCTCGAGTTGCTAGACATTCGTTCACTTAAAATGAATTTAAACTTAAGATGATGGGACCTTCCCCTATAAATAAAATTGAGACTAGTCTTTATAGGGAAAGCTACTATGAGCCCCTTCTTCGTCGGAAGTCATAATATGACCCCTTCTACGTTGGGTAAGTAGTGAGTGTTGACCTATTTTATCTCAACATTATAGTACGAGTAATATCTCGTGATTATGATGGACTAAAGATAGAATTTACAGAAATTTATCGACAAGGAATTCTAAAAGTAGAATTAGCCAAGAGGTTGGCTTATCAATTTACAGAAATTGAGTCTTGGGATCATTTATATAATTCTTGAGGGAGGTCAATTGTATAAATGCACGAGTCATCGCATTAAACAGTTTTTCATTAGACTCAAAATTAAAACGATGAATACTTATCATATTTATTTTCTTTTCACAGTTTTGAATTCGTTATATACAGATATAACTGCTAAATAACAAATGGCTGGCCATAATGATGACCCAATGCCAAGTGCCATGCTCGGACGTGAGTCTTGGCTTAAGCTTTTCATGGACACTATGAATCAGTCAACGCGACTGAAAAATAAAGGGTCCAACTTTGCGGACTGGGAGGCGGCATTACGGAATGCTGCCATTGCTGACAGTAAGCTCAACTACTTGACTGAGCCACTACCGCCAAACCCAGGCCCCAATGCAAGAGCAAATGAATCACTTGCTTATAGTGATTTCGTAATGGAGGCGGGTGCGATAAAGAACGTACTCATCTTTTCAATGGAATCCAATTTGCAAAGACGATTCATTGCCCAAGGTGCAAACAAGATTTTCACCACGCTCTCTAACGAGTTCTCGAAAGCTCCGAGGATCGTTAGCTATGAGCATACTTGTCGCTTCTTTGAGGCGAAACTCCAGAAGGGCCAAGCGGTTAGCCCACACATTCTTGATATGATTGAGAATGTCGAGAAACTGGAGGCACTTGGTTTCAAAATCGATGAGAAGATCGTCATTGACCGCATTCTCCATTCACTTCATGATGGTTTTGCCCTTTTCAGGGCAAATTACTATATGAATGATATGAAGAAGAGTCTTCATCAGCTCCACTCACTTCTCGTCCAGACCGAGAGTGATCTGAAATTGAGTAGGAGTCTGAAACAGGACGTTCTCATGATAGCAAACAAGGGCAAAGGTAAGGGCAAGGCTAAGGCCAACCTAGCTGTAGGGAAGCCGAAATTCAAAAAGCCAGGCCAAGGCAAGAGTGGGCCTGGTGAGACTAGCGGTAGCTCACAAGGCAAGACAAAGAGCGATGAAGGTAACGTGGAGTGCCACCATTGCCACAAGCTTGGGCATTGGAGGAGGAACTGCCCCGTGTACCGTGCGGACATAAAAGCAGGCCGCGTCTCTCCTGTTGGTATGTCTTCTTCTTTTATTCATATGATTGAGATTAACCATGCAAGTTTCGGAACTTGGGTATTAGATACTGGTTGTGGTTCTCATCTGTGTAATCATTTGCAGGGCCTAAGAAACATCAGAACTCTCGCAAGGGGTGATGTGGACCTGCGAGTGGGGAATGGAGCAAGAGTAGCTGCCGTTTCAGTGGGAACATATGTAATCCAACTCCCGAGTGGATTTGAGTTATTTCTGAATAACTGTTACTATGTACCCAGTTTATCTAAGAACATTATTTCAGTTTCCGTACTTGATAAGGACGGATTTTCGTTTGTAATAAAGGATAATAACTGTATTTTCTCTTTAAACGAAATGATTTATGGTAAAGCAGTTTCCATGAATGGGATTTATGTTTTAGATCAAACCACAGATATAATGCATGTGAGTAGTAAGAAAGCAAGGGTTGGTGACAAAGATCAAACCTATTTATGGCATTGCCGTATGGGACACATAAATGAAAAACGCGTGAAGAAGCTCATTGACAATGGGACTATATCCCCATTTGACTATGAATCTTTTGGCACGTGTGAATCATGTCTCATCGGCAAAATGACTCGAATTTCCTTCAAAGGTGTTGGAATGCGCGCTGCAAAAAAGGACCTATTATGTATCACACCCGGAAATGTACCCTATTTTTCTAGTAGAAATATTTTACGAAACTTTTTCAGTAATTTTAAGTTTTAAATTATAATTTTAAGTTCCGAGTCGAATTTAGAATTTCCGAGTTCGTATTTGGAATTTCTGCGAGATTTCATGAAAATGCCGTCTTAAGTCTAGTTTGACTTTTCTTGACTTTGAAAATCGTCTTTGACTTTTCCTACACATCTCACACTACTCCTTCCTTAACCTAATATTTCATTTCAACACAAAATCAAACACGCTTTCTTCCTCTCTAAGAAATCAACTTTCCCTCTTTGATTTCAATCTTAGAATTGGCGTAGTTTCTTCGTTACTCGATAGAATTTACGTAAGTTTATCTTATTCTTCCTCCCGTACCTTCCTCTATCCGCATTGATAATAAAATTATCGTCTTTCTCGCTTTTTAAGCATTCCGTCTTTCTCAAGATGAACTTTATTCATCTTTTTACGATCTAATTTGTAGGTGGCGACCTCCAATGATCACCGACAAAGACTCATTTCCTTTAGAAGAGGAGGCTTGACGCTCAGTAAGGCCGCATAAAAGGTCGTGAAGGGTTACTCGGTATTCACTTACGTGTTTTAGCATGTTTATATGGCTATAAAATCGTATTGATTACGATTAGAAGATTATATACCATCTATTATTAGTAAATGATGTTATATGATGAATATTGATGATATGATCTTGATTGTGGTGATGTTCTTAGAAGTACATCTAGATTTTTTTGGATTGAATTTGGTTAAGTATTGGAAGCTCTCGGATGAAGGGGTGTTCCCCGCCGGTCGACCGGCCGCCGGTCTGACCACCGGCTGAGAACACTTCAGTAACTCATTTTGGAAACTTGATTTTTGTATAAGAGGTGCTCCAGGCCGGCCCACCGGCCACCGGTCAACCCACCTGCCTGGAACACATCAGTATTGAAGTTTTGAGTTTGGTGTGATTGTCTGTGCCGGTCGACCGGCCGCCGGTCGACTGACCGGCCCAGACCCTCTTTTCTCTGTTTTTGGGTTTTGCCTTGTGTTCTGAGCCGGCCCACCGGCCACCGGTCTCCTGCCCGGCCTGGAACACGGCTGTATATTTTTCCTCCAACTTTTAAAACTCGTAATTTATAATAGTTCGCATGATCCGTTTACCGTGTAATTTTACGTAAGGTCTTATAATATTCATGTTTTGGATATATGATATCTCTTTCGCATGTATCACATGTTTGGTGACGGTTTTCGATATGTTCCCACTTTGAGTCGGTTTTTACAAATGAGTCGGTTTGAGCACTTTTTGGTCTGGTGCTTTGTATTCTCATTCCCTTGGCTACCTTCCCGTTCGTAAGGCTGGAATGTCGGAACGGAGAGGTATCCTACTGCTTAAATGCATGTGTTAGTGGGCATACGACGACGTTGTTGGGAGTTGAACGGTATGCGTTGATCGACCCGGCCGTCAAATGTTGTGTACTTGCGAGGTGGTGTTATTTGCATGTAGCGTACCGCATGTTATGAGGCTTGAGCTCGTTTTCCGCCTCTTTCGTGAATTGATCTACCGAGAATGTGGGTACTCGGCGTTTTCTTTGTAAGACCGAGGCTTGGGTGCGAAACGTGATCGCATATCGAATCGGAAAATGTGATTCCGAGAATCTGGCCAGGTTTAGATTAGGAGCCTTATCGTTCCTACCAGGAGGAAATGTGTCTACATAGGCGCAATGTAAGCATCGCGTATGAGTTCAGGGAAATGTGATCCCGTGGATGCCTTTAATCATACTTGCCATGTACACGATGCTAGTGCGTTTCATTTACCGTGAGATTTGTCGTCTTTGTGTCGTTGTCTTTGAATGCGTGATTTCATGATTGTATTCATGGTCATTGAATGACTGACACCGTCATTGTCTTGGTTCGTGAATGGATGATAATATGTTGGATATTAGGTGATCATCGCATGACTTGACTGGTTTGTCTGTCGAGTCTCAATCTTATCAATCTTATACCGCTAACGGTGAGATGCAAGCCCTAGTGAGCGTATTCGATTGCCTAAGAGTGTCTTTCCCGAGTCTTTAAATAACATGATGGTTACGTATTTGATTTCTATATGATCTTATCGTTATACCTCGGATTGCCTATCTATTCTTATCGCAACTCACATGTATATATATTTATGCATGCTTTACTTTCGTATTTCCTTATATGTACGTTTGGTGTGATATGGCTGGGAGAACCCGGAGTTACTCCCCACTGACTGTGGCATTCATGTTTTTCATGGATGAACAGGTTGCATGCTATGGATGACTTTTTGGATACGATATTTTGGGGTTCGGGTGTGAGCTAGCGGGCGTTGTCCCTGGAAGTTCACCTCTAGACGATAGTAGCTAGTTTTGGTTACACACTTGTTCTTTGTTAACATTTTAAGAGACCCCGTCTCTTTATTGTAATTCCGTATTTAGTTTGGAACATTTTGACACACCTCGTGTTATATATCTTGCATGTTTAAAGGTTTTTAAAATACCGTATTTCCGCATATTATTTCACCTGCTTGTATGTTTTATATTTCCGCATTCGCGAGGGTTGTCACAGTTGGTATCAGAGCTTTGATCGCTCCCGACGCACACACGTGAACCCTAACTTAAACTACTTGACCTTGAAATAATAAATGAGAGTTGGGGAGAAGTTAAGGACTTTAATTGGTAGTCTATTTGTTTATGCTAATTGATAGGGTAACTTAATTCGTTTTTATCTCTTATGAAGATGGTTAGACCGCGTGTAGCTGATAATATTATGATGGAGGCTCTTGCTCAAGTGCTGAAGAATCAGCAAGATGCCGCTCTAGCTAATGCCAACCAAGTTCACCCTATAAGGGAGGACAATCAACAAGGTGGTTATGCATGGGTGGCGGGTCAAATTGCAAGGAGTAAGATCGTGCCTTATGGTGGAGAGCCTGATCCTACGGAGCTATCCGACTGGTTCCGTGAGATGGAAAAACAGTTTGATCTTTACCAAGTCCGGGAAGAGGATAAAGTGAGGATTGCAAAGCACTTTCTAGTGCGGGAAGCCGACAACTGGTGGGCTATTACAAGTGCCACCGCAACTCTTGAAGAGGACTTCAACTGGGCGTGCTTTAAGGCTCTTGTGGAGGGTAGGTTTTATCCTAAAGAGCTTAAACAACAAAGGCTGAAGGAGTTCATAGATTTTAAGCAAGGCAACCTATCGGCTCAAGATTTTACGACGGAGTTTAATAAGCTCGCTCACTTTGCGCCGAGGCTTATTCGTGATGATGAAGACCGGGCGTTCTACTATCGTAACAAGTTGAATGCTGTGCTTCAAAGTAAAGTGAGAAGGGGTACCGCATCCTTTGGAGATCTTTACGATGATGCTTTGTGGGCTGAAAATTCAATGAAGGCCATTAGGGATGAAGCTTTAATGAACAATCCCTCTCCTTCTTATGCTCCTAGGCCGAACGCTTTCGGGAAGAGGCCGTTTATTCCGTCTCCTTCTAATTCCTATGCTAACAAGAGGAGGTTTAATCCTTCTTCCAATGCCAATACAAGGAATCCTTCTCCTTTTATTCCTAGAGCTACTTCAAATGTAGTTCATAGGCCTTATGCTCCTCAAGCTCAAGCTCAAGGTCGTCAATGTAACCGTTGTAAACAACCATACCATCCCGGTATGTCTTGTGTCAACCGACCTTACATTTGCTTCTTCTGTCAAAAGGGTGGTCATCGTTACGAGGATTGCCCCGATCGAAAGTTGCCTCCTCCTCCTAAGCCTAAGGGTTCAATCTTTTTCATGAGCCGTGCCGAAGCCGACGCTCATCCTGAGATTATTACGGGTATGTTCTCAATTTTAGAGCAACCGTGTCTTATTTAATTTGATACCGGTGCTTCAATGTCTTTTGTGTCATCAACTTATGCTAGTAAATTATCAATCAAGCCTACATCTAGTGAGGATACTTCCATATCCTTACCATCCGGAGATATTATCTCTTGTTCAACTCTTTATCCAAATGTACCTATATCTATTTCGGGTTCTATCTTTCCCGCGAATCTCCTTAAGTTCCCTCTCGGAGAGTTTGATATTATATTAGGTATAGATTGGTTAGCTATGTATCATGCTAGGTTCGAGTGTCGTGATCAAAAGATTTTCTTAAAGAGTCCTTTAGGTGTTAGAATAACCTATAAGGGATCTCATCCCCGTAAAGGTGTATCTTTAATTTCCGCTTTGAAGTTGGTAAGTATGGTTAGAAAAGGTTATCAAGCATTCTTGTGTGTTGTGACTTCTTCAAATACCTCTTTGCCAAGTATTGAAGATGTGCCTATTGTTCGAGATTTCGTCGATGTATTTCCCGAAGATTTGCCCGGGATTCCTCCCGAGCGTGATGTTGAATTCTCCATTGATCTTGTTCCTGGTTCTTGTCCAATTGCCAAAGCTCCTTATCGCATGGCTCCGTCTGAATTGAAAGAGTTGAGAAAGCAGTTGGATGATATGATTGAAAAAGGTTTTATTCGACCAAGTGCCTCGCCTTGGGGTGCTCCTGTCCTTTTTGTGAAGAAGAAGGATGGTTCTATGAGATTGTGTATCGATTATCGTGAATTGAATCGAATTACAATCAAGAATAGATATCCTTTACCGAGAATTGAGGATTTGTTTGATCAATTAAAGGGTGCTTCTACTTTTTCGAAGATTGATTTGAGATCGGGTTATCATCAAATTCCGGTTAGAGATGTTGATATTCCAAAGACCGCTTTTAGTACGAGGTATGGCCATTATGAATTTAAAGTAATGCCATTTGGATTGACGAATGCTCCCGCTATCTTTATGGATCAATGAACCGCACATTTAGTGAGTATCTCGACAAGTGTGTGGTGGTATTCATGATGATATTCTTATTTTCTCCAAGTCCGAAGATGAGCATGCTATTCATTTGAGGATTATTTTGGGTGTTCTACGTCGACAGAAGTGGTATGCTAAATTCTCTAAGTGTGAATTTTGGTTACCTAAAGTGTCCTTTCTTGGGCATGTGATTTCGAAAGAAGGTGTGATGGTGGATCCTTCCAAAATTGAGGCCGTTGTTGATTGGAAGAGTCCGACTGATATTAGAGAGATTAGAAGTTTTCTTGGGTTAGCTGGTTATTATAGAAGATTTGTCAAAGACTTCTCTAAGCTTGCTAGACCTATGACCCAATTGTTGAAGAAGGAAACCAAATTCCTATGGAATGAAGCTTGTGAATCTGCATTCCAAGAATTAAAGAAGAGGTTAACTACCGCTCCGGTGTTGACTTTACCTGAAGATGGAGTAGACTTTGATGTCTATTGTGATGCTTCTAAAATGGGATTAGGTTGTGTTCTTATGCAGAATAGGAAAGTGGTGGCTTATGCTTCAAGGCAATTGAGAGTTCATGAAGTGAACTATCCTACTCATGATCTAGAATTGGCCGCTGTTGTTCATGCTTTGAAGGTATGGAGACATTACTTGATTGGAGTTCATTGTCGTATATTCACCGATCATAAAAGTTTGAAGTACATATTTACTCAAAAAGAGTTGAATATGAGGCAAAGAAGATGGTTGGAATTAGTGAACGATTATGATTTTGAGTTATTGTATCATGAAGGGACGGCTACTGTTTGTGCTGATGCGCTTAGTAGGAAAAAGCTTCAATGCTTTGAATCTTGCATGTGTTGCCTGTTGATCTTTGTGCCGAGTTTCGAAGATTGAATTTGGAGTTTGTAGAGCGTGGATTTGTTCATGTTGGTGCTATGATTGCCGAGCCTGTGTTTCTCCGTGAAATCCGTGAAAGCCAAGTTGATGATCTTACCTACAAGTCTATCCAAGCCAAAATTCTTGAAGGTAAAGGTAAAGACTTCAAGTTTGATAATGAAGGTGTTCTTCGTTTCCATGGTCGCTTATTTGTTCCTAATGCTCTTAATTTGAGGAAGCGAGTTCTTGATGAAGCTCATCTTTCCCCTTATTCTGTTCACCCCGGTGGTGATAAGATGTACAAGGATTTGAAGCTGCAGTTTTGGTGGCCGAACTTAAAGGGTGATGTTGTTTCTTATGTTGGAAGATGTTTGTGTTGGAGCAAGTGTCCTCCACAATAGTGCATTTATATTATAAATCTCATTTTGGAATATTAGTGGGATGACTAGTATTTTGATACTCCACGTCAGTTGATTAACGTAAATCGATAACGGTCAGCTGACTAGAGTTAGACGTTATTGTCGTATGACGGCTGTAATCAACTGACCCCTTTCGGTCACACCTATAGGATGAGACCCAAACAGAAATCTAATTATTTGTATACGATACATATTAATTAGTACTTTATATATATATTTGATATATGTTTAGTTACGAGAGTTATTTATTGGAAATTGAGTTACGAACTCATTCCGGATAAGTTTATTAGTCAATTATACGATAATTGAATGAATAAATTTTACGTCTTATTTTAATACGATTAAATAAGATTTAATTTAATGATTAATAGTTAACTCATCAAATTAGTTGAGGTTATGTACATACTTTGAGGTAGAGGTGATTAGTTAATTATATTTACAAGGAGTTGTAAAATAAACTAACTAGGCATTGTGGGACCCATTATATATTGATATAATGATAAAATATCACTTAAAAGTTAAGTGTATATTATTTATTAATTTGAGTCATATAAGTGTTATATGATCAAATTAACCCTTAATTATACAAGATAATTAAACATATGATTATAAGTATTTGTGGGACAAATATCAAAAATCAAAATGGACCACATGACACTAGTGGGTGCCGAAAATATGGTAGTGTATAACATGATGATTGTTGTTTCTTGTATTACACTACAACATGTGATCATGTCATGTTTATGACACATGATCATAGTCTTATTCACTACTACACTCAAAGTAATTGCATGGGATTATTTTAAGCAAAATAAGAGGCCACATACGCTTGCTTGGACGGACCATAGTGTCCTTAAAATGGACAATTTTGTTGTTCATTTGACTTACTTGTTCATTCTTATTTTGCATGTACATCTCACTAAAATCCTCATCTCTCTAAAACCTCTCAAACACTAATATTTCCTATTACTAGAGTAGTAATAAAATCTAATATTAGTTCATCTTTTCACTTGTGTTTTCTAGTCAAAAACTAAGTGATTAGTTTGGGTTCTCTCTTTGGTGCATCTCAAAGGAGGTCTTCTATTTTGAAGATTAAAAGGAGGATCATCTTTTTCTTTCTAGCACAAGAACAACAAGAAAGGTGTTTCTTGTTGTGCCCATATAAACCGAAATTTCCCAATGTAAGGAAATTTCTACTTACTTTTTATTATGCATTTTAATTTGCATGCATGTTACATAGATCTTTATTAAACACTAAATTAACAAGTAATTTAGTAACTAATTAGAGGAGTCTAATTAGGGTCTATGAACTATCATGTGGTATCAGAGCTAGCTTGTAGCATGCATGTTGATTTTAAGCATTAAAATCGGGTTATACGATAACTTGAGTAAAAAGCGAAAATTTATGTTAAAAATGGTTTTCACGAAATTTTCTGATTTGAATGCATACCTACTGATCTCAAAATGTTTGTGGTCAAATTTGGTGAATTTACGAATTATTTTGCTATTTATTATGTTTTATGGCCTTTATTATCAAGTTAGCATGCGGTTTTATGTTAAAAGTTAACTAAAAATAGTTGCATGTTGATTCTGGCCTCAAATTTTTAATATGTTCTCACATGCATGGTGTACATATTGTATGTAATTTTTCGTGACATTTAGTCATGTATTGCATGGTTATTGATTTTTATTGGATAAAGATCGATTTAAAGGAATTATTTTGTTCTTAAAATTGAAACGAGACTTTCTGGAGTTGAAAATTTTTTGTACATTTTAAAATATTATTTATATCATTCTGGTAAAATTTGAAAATTTTTTTCATCATTTTACTATTTTAGTTGGTTTTTATTTGATAAAAACCGATTCTTATAAAGCTATTTGTTCGTAAAATCATTTCAAATTTTTTGGGCAAATGTTTTTTGTTCTTGAGGTTCCTGGAAGTGTTCCAGTATGTACAAATATTTTTGGTTTCAATTTTAATGATTTTTTCTTTTTATTTTGGGTTTAATTCGTAAAAGTTATGATTAAACCTCTTTAAATAGCAAATGCGATCAATTCAAACTAATTAAATACAAGTGAAATTAGTGGGGACTAATTTTAAGTTCTAAATCAGTTTAGATAATTAGTTTGAGCTTAAATACGATTTAAGTGTTGATTATTGATTTTTAGTAGATAAAATCGATAAAATTCGTAAAAAACCGAGCTAGAATGAACATGACAAGTGTTGAGGGTGATTTTGGCATGATTTTACAGCATTTTTATTTATGTTGTTGAATGAATGAATGTCATTTATTTATTTTATTGCAAGTTGTACCTAGTATGGCCTAGATTATTTTTAATCGGTATTACCCGTAATGTAAGGGAATACCGATTTGGTTGTAATTTATTGCGATTTCGTATAGCCGTTTTGTAATAATTAATAATTTCATTTTATAGATCAAATGTATAATAGGAATTTGCTATGTATTCATTTGTATTTTTGTAATTATTTATTGTGAAGACGGTGATTCCCAAAGTCGGTGTTCCAAAAGACGGTGCCATATTGGAAAGCGTTCCATGAAGAGGCAAGGGACCAAGGAGTTGGTTTCCGATTTGTAATCATATAGTTAATTAGATTAGCTAGGTGGCCATACTAGGATTTAATTTGATTGCTTGCTTTATTTTTCCGCACATGCCAAAATCACCAACATGCATTTTATTTATCGATTGTCAATTCAACGTTATTCAAAATTCGCCGACTTAGTTCACTTATAGGGAATTAATAACTAAAATTGTCAAGACCTCTCACATAACTTAAAAAGGAATTGAGATTTAGCCTTACCAATTGAAGCAACTATGAATCCCGTGTTCATTAGGACAACCACAACGTGGACCTTTTTACCTCGGGTAAGTAGGGTGATACGATCACACGCCTAAATTGGGTTGGACTCAACAAGATAAGCGTTATCTGGGGACTAGGAGATGGGTTTAGTTGAAATCCGTCGACCGAGAGTTCTAGGAGTAGAATTAGTCAAAAGTTGACTTACCGTCTTTTACATAAAAGTTGCATAACATGTTCTTTTGTCTAAAATGCGGGTCTTGGAATCGCTTATATAATTTCGTGAGGGGTCATTATATGAGTGACTTGTTTAAATTGTTTATACAAGTAAAATTGATTAAAACAATGAATGTTAATATTTCCTAATTTTGTTGTAGTTATTCATAATTCGCAATGGCAAAAAATAACAACACCGTTCAACTAGGAAAAGACTCATGGCTAAGGTCCGTTATGGACAAATGCATCTTAAAAGACGATGGAACTAATTTCGTCGAGTGGGAGCAAACGATCAAGAGTGCGGCGTTATCGGATAACGTTTTGCGCTACGTGACCGAGGCACCTCCCAATGAACCCGGCCCAAGAGCCACTAATGCGGCCAAAGCCGCCTATGAGGAATACCTTAAGGTAGCAAACGACGTCAAGATGGTCTTGATGTGGTCGATGTCCTCAAGCCTTAAGCAACAATACATCACCCTTGGAGCATATGAGATATTCTCTAGGGTGACGTTGGCTTTTTCTCAATCACCCGAGATTCGCCAATATAATGCTATGACTAGGCTTTTTTAAGCCAAGCTAGAGAAGGGCCAAAAGGTTGGCCCACATGTGCTTAAGATGGTGGAACATGTTGACACTCTAGATCGTCTAGGGGTCAAGATTCCTAAGAAGCTAGCGGTTGGCCGCATCCTTCACTCACTTCCTCCCAAGTTTTCCCAAGCTAGGGCAAACTATAACATGCATGGCATGGATAAGAGCTTTCACGAGCTCCATGCTCTCCTTACCCAAGTCGAACGGGATATGGAAGCAA